>ML994657.1:874104-1034274 GCA_010093925.1 Zopfia rhizophila CBS 207.26 | reverse complement strand
GAAGCCAGTTGCTTTGGTTTATTGGATTTTAGTTTTCCGATGTGTGGGAGCAAGCATGATGAATATACACTTCTTCCGATGTGGTATTTTCTTCAATTGATGACGATCAGAAAGGCCGGGGAGGTGGAGAGGCATGGAACATCACATGCGGACTGATACCTTCGGACTGTGAATAGCGAATGACTTGAATGAATTATGCTACCTTTAAACTACTTTGTACGAATGAGAAAAACCTGTGAACATTCTCCTTCCCCGTCGTGTGGTCAGAAGGAGGATGTACTCGGAACGGAAGAACCCCTTCCGACCGATTACCTAATCAGGAGATACGAAAATCCCAGGTGAAGAGTACAAATGGTGCGGCTCTGTGTGTAATCACTTTACGAGCTATACGAAGCTCTACTTGGCAGCCTCATCAAAATACCTCTTCTTCTCAACGCAGCCAAATATCATCCCAAATAGGTGTAAATAGCGTCAAATTTTACGCTGATTCTATGCTCTGCAGTCGTTGTCGCCTTAACGCAGAGCCTTGCCACCTTGATCAAGTAGTCCGGATGGAGGGCGTTTGGCCATACCTCGTAAAGTGATTATACACCGAGCCGCGCCCTTTGTACAAATTGTGAGGAGTGGAGGAAATATGACACCAGCGTCTCGTCAACTGGTGGAGTCCCCCTCTGGAAGTACTCACCACAGCCCTTCTTCCCATCCCAGCCCAAGACGTGAGATGGGAAAACACAACCTAGCTTTCTTCCCAATCTCCTACCCGACTCCCCACAACACCAGCCATAAATTAGCACCGCAAACATCACATCACACACAGCAAAAGAGGAACTGGCAATCAAGCCTCGCCCAGCTTCTCTCGAAGCATAGACTCAGCGACACCTAATAGGGGAAAAAACCTATTCATTCACTCCTAGTCATCATGTAAAGATCCCCAATATTGTTCGTATCCCATGCACCATCCGAGACCCACAAGTTATTGTCCACCATCTTTTAAATCGAGAATGTGAGAAAGGGTAGTGTGAGCCATCTACTGGCCTGGGCGACGATCTCCGAAGCGACGAGGGCGGTCGGCGACTTGCTGTTGGGCGACGGCGACAACATTGACGGGGATAGAGTCGAACTATATCGCAAGTAAACATTAGCATTCATTCTCCTCAAAACTTGGCATCACCACCAACACATCCCAATTTTATGATAATATGCACAGCTAGGTGTACTGCGGAGGCGAAAGAGAAGGAGGGAAAATGAACGTACGCCCAAGCTCTTCAACAAGTCTTTGGTCTCCTGGTCCACATCAAGCTGGCCAGTCTCGCTGTTCTGGGAGAAGTCGAGAGCCGAGATCTCGGGGACGTATTGATCCTTTCGCTCGCGCTCTTCTTCCTGGAGCTTGAAGGAGATGCCACGGACGGGGCCTCGTTGGATACGCTTCATCACTGTGACGATGTTAGTCTGGTTCGTGGGAGTGTTGGCAAGGCAATCGGATCGTGGAATACGAGGAGAACAAGGAGGGGTGATTTGAGGATTTGAATGGATGGAAGCCGTCAAGGTGGTGCAGCATGCATGCTCCAAGTGGTAACTCTCGATGCCAGGAGATATGCCCACTCCCAACACATCAACACTGCATGCGCGAAATCCGCAGTATCTCCCAATTGCAAGCCTCCTCCATCATCATCTCAGTATCCTAGCCTCACGGGCGAAGCGAGCATATTGCAAAGAAAAGCGTGAAACGTACAGTGAGTCCTGTCAAGGTGAAGGTACAATTAGCATAAGCTTCAGGTAGGGATTTTGGTACTGCCAGTGCCCGGCCAGTAAGCCCAGCCTACGGTCGTCCTATCCGAAATGCCACATGAGTGACATCTAGATAGTAGCCACGCAAGATGGAAGTAGCAAGGCAGGACATGGTATTTGTACCGGGAGCGTTTACATACGTGTATCCCGCAATCTAGTCATAAAGGTTAGCGAACCATTCAAGTGAAGGAAGGGGGAGGGGATTCCATACTTTATTCCTCAATCGTTTACTTGCGATAAGAGCAATCTGGCCCTTTGCTTTAGCACTACTCTTCCGAATAGTTTATTCATAACTCGCTTACCTCATCGCAGATACGCTTGTTGACCTCGAAATCGAGCGAAAGCTTGGGATAATATCTACAAGCAAAAACTGTTAGCTCCTTGGTACATCGAATGCCGCAAAATTGAGCCAGATAGGCAGAAGGCGAGTCGCAATGGTGTTGCAGGTTTTGGTGGGCCGAATTCAAAGTCCAGTAGGGTGTGAGAGTGGGGGTAACGTACCGCTCAATGATGACCTTAGCGGACTTCTTAACCGTCTTCGTTCGCACACGACCCATGATTGCGGTGTAGAGGTGGAGGAAAAGGCTGTCGTGAGGATCGTTGGTGCTGTGGTTAGTTCTCGTGGGCTGTCGTCGAAAATCTGTGGTGTGAAATTCCGATTCTCGCTTAGCGAGTGCCTAAGCGGAGAAGCTAATTTTCCGACACTTGGTCATTTTTGATCTAGTGCGAAAATCTGCCGTGAAAGTCATGAAAGTTGAACAGTTGACTGAATGGAAACCGGCTCCCAAAAAGCATGTGCGAATGTAAGTAACGCAATGGTTGGGCGATTCTTGAAGATATTGAAGACATATGAGAGTCTAGCTCGTATGTGAATGGATTGGGGCTGGACGGACTGCTGCCATCTTGCAAATTAAATCCGGTATCTCTCGCAACCATGAAAAACAAATTTACATGAACAGCATCGCAGATGCAAAAGCTTCCTAAAACGCCCGCTTGCTAATAAAGCTCGCCATGCAATCAAAAAGAGCAGTTTGAAGGAAGACCACATCATCCTCCTTCCCTCCTTCCTATCTTTCCTACATCCAAAACCGCCCTCACCTTCCTCGTCCCCCCCCCCCTCCTCCACCCCGGAGAGAAGTGATTCTAATGACCCTCCCCAGCATTCCCCCCAATGTCATGCGGATTCGGATAAAAGTACGCAGAGATCGCAATGATAATATATACGAAAATGCACAAAGCACCCTCAAGGTAATTGCTCTTGCCATCTCGGAGGAAACTGCCCACGACCAAGATAGCAAGGATGAGGACGACGGAGTCGAAGAGCTCGAAGTTGAGATCCATGTGGATGTGGAGGCCCCAACCGACCAGTACGACGAGAGGGGTGTTGAGGAGAGCGGTTTGGATGGATGCGCCAAGAACGTGAGCGAGCGCGAAGTTCATTTGGTTATCCCAAGCTTCGTCGACGGCTGTGAGATGTTCTAGAGTGCAAATCAGTTTTGTGTGAGGAAATGAAGGCGGGGAAGAGGAAACGTACCGGCTGCCTTTTCAACGAGAGGGACTAGGATTAAACCGACAAAGGCGTCGCTAATATGGCGCTCTTCGACAATGTAAGGAATTTGCTCGACGAGGAACACGGCAATCAGGGATACACAGGCAATCGAAATGATGATAGCAGCAATGGACTCGGTTAGGGTTAGCTTGGCCTTTGCGAGATCCTTGTGGCGATCGTCGTCCTTGTGCTCGTCTGCGGTGTAGATATCTTCGTAGAGGGTGTCGTGTGTTTTCGTTTGGAACCAGACGAAGACCACGAATGCGATGAGCAGGATGATTGCCGTGGCGCGTGAGATTTTGAGAGTCTTGTCATCTAGATCGGGCAATTGAGCGCCTTGAAGGGCGTTGGAGAAGACGGCGGGGACAACCAGTCCCACTGATTCAAAGTTAGTGTGACAGGGTTCCTTAAGTGGAATGAGTAGTCATACTCCCAGCGACCAACATCAGTCCACTGCCAGCCTCGGAAACCGCCTCATGGAACTCCTGCTCGTCTCGCTTCAAACCGCCCGCGAAAAAGCAAGCTCCTAAGCACAGCAGCAGATTCGCAAGGATGGAACCCATGATCGCAGCCCGAATCACAGGTACGTTCCTATTGCCACCGGTCTTAAGCAAGACCATGAACAGGATGATTTCGACGATGGAGCCGAGCGTGGTTTCGAGCACGACGCCGCTGACCTTGGGTAGCTTGCGAGCGAGTTCCTGGCCTGCGAAACCGAGAAGATTGGCGGCGGGGACCATGGCGATATAGTTGAGTATGAAGATGGTGAGATGCATATCCGGGCGGGCAAAATGCTATATCGCTATTAGCACACATCTTCTCATATCTCTTGGATAGAGTCATACAATTGCAATGGCAGCTGGCACAAGCGGCCACAGCACATTCACCATCATAGACACCCTGCTGCTACTCCTCATGCAGATCCTGAGAAACTTCAGCGGATGTATACCTCTCCTGCCGCTTTCGCCCTCCGGCTCGATGCCCGGCGTAACTTTATGCCCATTGTGGTTGTAGCGTGGGAGGTGCGGTCCGTGGTGTCGGCCTCCTGAGGAGTGTGGAGGGACGGTGGCTTCGGACTTGGGCTCTGTCGAGTATTCTCGAGAAGCGCGGGACGTGCGAGCCATGATGAGGTGGGTGTCCGAGCGGAATGGAAGGGAGATCAACGAGTCTTGGGGTTTCTCGGTCGTGATGAGGTGAGGTTTTGTAGAATCAGAGCTGCATGAAATTACGACGTCAAGGGAGGCGTGGAGTGTTTCAGGGAAGAACCGCGCCGGGCGGAGGTGAAGGCGTGTTGATGAGAAGTCTTCAGGCCACAGACACGAAGAATGCAGGTAGAGGAGGAGAGGGAAATGAGGTGTGGTGGTGAAGGTGGAGAGTTCCCCAATGCCACGGGGGCAGGTTGTTGTCAGTCAACATGATTCTTGGTTTATGCACAGACAGGGCAGCAGCCAACGAGATTAGCGCCATCTCGCCAGCCCATCTCCAGAGCTTTTCATTTGCCATAGCCAAAGTCAAATAACCATTGCCCGCCAGCTCCATCCTCGTCACCAGCAATTCTATCAACATTGTCTATACAATTTTCCTATTCCAGCAATCCACAGTTGAATTTCCCACTGACGTCGTCCCAAAGCTTCGACCGGTGGCCCAAGATCTTGTATTTGCTTGGGTTGGGGCAGCCGCCTTGGCCAGCGAAACAAACCGCGTGCCAAGGTGCCATGACCAAGTTTCGTGAGCCGCTCCCGCCCGTGAACTCAAGAGTCTGGGGCATTCACTGCTCCAGCCTCTCCGTCAATAACCATCATAGCTCTCTAGTTGCTGACTCCCGTCTGCAGCGAGTGCCAGAGTTAATTCGTGCAGAAGAAAGGAAACGAGAACTTGAAACACTTCCCCGACAGTGATTGCATACTTTCAGCTCGCAGCGTCTAGACAAATCGGATCCGAGGAGGGCGGACACGACACTGTGGCGGTGCCAGCGCTAACGAGAAGCGTTAGTCGAACTGATGCTTCATTTGACCTCACGGTTTCCATGATTAGCATCTGTTGCCGGGAAAGCGACCTCCTACTGGTCGACATACAATCCGCCGGCTTGGCATTTCTCTGCTGTATATAGCCTCTGCTTGCCTTCTAGATTTAAAGGTCCTTAATGCAATCTTGTTTAGTCTCTCAATCTTTACAAGCTCCAATCCCGGTAACAGCATCTCATCACGATTATCCTCAGTATCATCTCTCATAGCCTCACGATTCACCTCGCTGAACGCTGCATACCAGATTGGATCGTTGGGCTCTCAGGCTCGCTGCACAATGCACAAGACCAGATTGTTGCTTTTGGAGGCATGCTGCCGAAGTCAAGCGCCAGAGGTGGGTATGTTCCAGAGTCAATCAGCTACCACTTTCCGCATCCTTGTCACATCCTCTTTCTTGCCTTTCTATTCTCGAGTTTTTGTCACTTTACCGAAGTTTCAGGACTTGATTTGTTTCGGCAACGAGACCGTTGCCTTGCATGACGCTCATCGCTCGATCGACTAAGTACATTCGATATTTTTCTATTCTAGCGGCCGGCAGTGGACTACCTTCAACACCAATCAATTCTTTGTTTCCCACATATGTTTCTATTTTTGGGAGAGTGTTCGGGATGAACAGCGGAACGAAGGGACCGGCAAGCAGACCCAAAGGTTTCCTGCGTCATATTATCTTCATAAAGTGCTTTATGCAGCGCATTTCCGCTGCTGGTGTTGTGGGGAAAGCGGAAGCATATGTGACTTTCTTTGTCCTTTCATCCCCTATCTCCACCACACGAGCTAGTCCCACCCCACGATCTCGCTTCCTCAGCAGGGACTCTGGCATTTAGATAACGAAAACGACTTTCATTCGATCCATTTCTGATTCCCTGGACTGTGAGGGACGGGATCAATGACGCTGTATGCAAGAGCTTCCGCCATGCGCCGTCCCGCTCCGTTGTGGGCACGCTCCCGGATCCTTCAAAGTTCTGAACCGTGAAAATCTTGGCATCACTCTGCAGGTACGTCCTCTATTCGACTTGTATTTACTGCCTAAACTCTCAGAGCGCAACTGACCTCGGGGGTACTTCCACCTGCTCGTTCCCCGCCTTGGCCGTAACCTACCACGAGATCTTGGTGACAGTCTTGATCATCACAAATAGTTGCTCTAGCTACCGCTGGATAGCGCACATCTGGCCAGTTTCTGATGCCTGATGGTTGGCAGCGTCGAACTCAATCGCAAGCCATCTTGCTGTCGAATGTGGAGTTCCTTCCAGTGCAGTGGAAATATTGGCTTCGGAAGACTGTCCTCGAATCCGTCGTAGTTGCGAGTAGATGGGCTCAAGGTCTCATTATGTGGCATCAGAATAGCATACTTGGCCCATATCGATGCATCTTTCCAACTAATGTGCATACTCCATCGTCCCCATCCCAGCCTCCCGCAATTATTGGATTCAGGACACTGTCCTCAGGACGCTATCCGCAGGACGCATATCAGCTGCAACAAAATAGCTCATAGAGAAACCCGTAAGTGATGGGAGTATATTCTTCCACCTGTTGGCAGCCTCGTCATACGATGATCTTCGCTCTGGATTTTGCTCCTTGTCATTCCCTTAGGTATCGAATTCTATTTTTAGCACTTCAATATTGGTAATCTGCCTAGTGTCTTGCAACGTGTCATGCCTTCCCATACTCCGTCTTTGTTTTCTCCTCCAATGTGCCACCTCTGAGCTCTGGGGTATGGCAAGCTGCCTCGATGATTTCCAAGTTCCTATTAACTGCTATGCATCCAACCGACCTCTTGGCAGGCGGACCCTAGCTCCCAGTTTTGGATGCCTTCCTCATCACGCCTTGCCTTCCGATATCTGTTGTTCCAGCCTCGTTGTTTGTGATCGCTCCGATGTTCGCGGCTACGAGAAGCTGCATTTTGGCATGCCAAAGCATCAAGCATCCACGATTTTCCTTGTCCAGTATCCCGATGTCACTCACTGCCGCCTTCCTGATTGTTTGATCATTGCTCCCAGCGGACGGAATCCAGCTCCCTCTGTAGCTGCACATCAGATATCTCTAGAGGCATCATCCACTTTCTCTCTCACCCCATACCCTGACCCCAGCCGCCCTCCTGGTGGATCTTGTATATTGGTCTTGTGGCACGGCACTTCCTCCTCCCCTACGGGATCCTTGTATAACACCATCATCCTGGAATTCCCATGCCTTGGGTATTTTATATGTACTCTTACCACGTCTTTTTATTTATTTATTTATTTATCTTTTTTTCACCTACAGACGGTTTCGAGGACTCGCTGTTGCCTTGGTATATTCGAGCCACATATGGCCTCCTGGGATCGGTGAGTTCTTCCTCGTTATTCCCGCTTATCTTCTTGGAATTTTTGCTCATAGTCCTCTTCTCTTGCTTTCTGCTTTTCTTGTTCTTCTCAAATTGCATTTCTCGTCTCTTTTCTTATATCGGTTTTATATTTATCTTGTTTCCTACTTGCTTCTTCTTGCTCTTGTATTTCTCTCCTCTCCTCTCATTTCTATATTTACTTCAAATTCCCCTTCGTTGATCTTGATCTTGCTGTTGGCTCTTTCTTATTCCCTGTGTCTCAAGTATCTACTTCACTCTCTTCCATTCCCCTTCGCTCCTCTTCTCTTTTCTTATTACTTTCACACTCACCATAGATGAGAATCGACGCCACTCTCTGCGCTATTGCGATGGCTGGTTTGTCTGGTTGGTGATTTCTCACCTCTAATCTCCCCTCTTTTCTTCTCCGTCACTCCAACCCTCTTGGTGTACCAACTTATGACTCACCACAGACAAAGAGCTTAGTGTCCCACATGGCCTGCAAGCAACGGTCGATTGGATCAGGATTCGTACTCATGAACAGGCCGGCATGGAGCAGCGTACGATTCTAGGATGCTAGTGACCACCAGATCATGCGATGCAAGCAGCTGCCACCTCACATGAGCTCCCGCCCATGCGAGATTAGCCGACCCATGTCCGAGCCAACAATCGCCATCCGAGCCATCAACAGGATTCAGGACTTTGGGATAGAGCCGCGGTAATTTGCAGCGGCTGGGCAGGAAGATTTAGGTCCATTAAGAGCCCAACAGATGAGTTTATCAACACCATTTTGTTAGAACCATCAGAATTTCGAACCGGAAAGAATGGACATGCTGCTTCTGGTATGGAGTTGTGGGTTATGCAGATAAACCTTATGTCTAGGTACAATTTTTTTTTTAATTTTTTTGCGATTTCTCTTTTGGCACCTGACGTACATCTATGCTAATTGAGATATACCATTTCGGATCCTCGAAGCGGACCAGTTGAGGTTCATAACTTCCCGTCAACATTTTGGGCAAACCTGTTTCAGTTTTGAGACGGAGATTTTATATACAGAGAACTGCATCGCCTTCTCTACCGACCACCATTTGAGTTCGGTACAGCAACCAACATGGCACCATGTGACACTGGGAGGACCGTACATTTCTGATATATCCGAATATTTTCTGTGGACTTTGTTCTAATCACTTATAGCACCATCCGATTACCGGAAGGCGAGCTCTGGGGACCTATGAGACTTCCATCCATTACCCTCCCATATACTGGCTCTGTCTTTATCCCCTAGTATGGGCGTCTTTTATATAACACTCTCCTTTCCCTAGCACGTGTCTGGGGCTGTAAAACATGGATGGCTTCCTATGATGGAGCAGCGCAGAGCCCCCTAAACTGACACCCATACCCATGAGTCAGACTTTCTCTTGTTTCCCTGGCCATTCCACCTATCCTATATACGGACTCTGTTATTTTCTTCCCCTGTGAAGAGCTCGTTGTAAGTTCGAACTACACATCCAGCGATGTGTTGCGAGAGTCCAGAAGGATACGACCTCGCCGCGGCATGCTATGTCAGCTAGCATTATATGTCAGATAGCATTAGATGCACATGTTAGGCACCCCACGAGCCAGCCAACACATGGGCAGCATCTCGCTCTTGCTTTGAATGTGATTCGAAGACCTCAAATCGACACCAACATGACAGGTATACCGACTACCCATTTTGTGAGTTTCCTGCCAGATGTATGCCGGATTGACGAGTCGGCACCCTCTGGTCTTCCTGCGGTACTAATATCGCGACCTCCTCCACATGACTTCGCCCAGCTTCCAGTTCGCATATTATATACGACTTTTGGAACGCCACTCTAATGTGTCCCGCTTTCGAACAGAAGCAGGGTGAACGTACTCACGAGTCAACTCTTTTGCCGGATTCTGAGCAACACTACAATCTATGTGCTCAGTGTCTCTCTGCATCTGTTTATTTGGCTTCGACCAGCTTCCAATTCTCGTGTTATATACGACTTTTTGAAGACGAGTATGATAAATAGTCTACTTTTGGACACAAACATGACCACCCCATAGCAGCAGAAGAAGAGCAAGTGGAGCCGGCGGGGCTTGAAGAATCCAAGGCCATGAAAAGAGCTACTCATCGCACACTCGAAAAGCTTGTGAATGAGCAAAACCCGTTCGTAACCAAGAATATGAGTATTCTAACAGCTACCACAGCTACTTCGAACTAATATAGCTAGGAAATTCTGCGGCTGTAAGAATATCTCACCAGACAGCTTCCCATTACCATCGCTTGCAATCCGCCAATCGCACAGCCAATTCGAATTGCCTCGATCGGCTTTCACTTCTTGCGGGATATATGACTTCTTGACGACACTAGAAAGTCCACGTTTCGACGAGAGAATGATGTTGGAACAAAATTCAACTGATAAGTCACTGAGCACCCGAGCAGCTACGAGGATCGATCATATCTTCCTAGCGCCTAAGTTGCCAAGAAACATGCCTTGTCGCGGATTTCTATATCGTTAGGAAAGAAAGGTCATATGGCTTCGGCCGAATTCTGGTGCTTGCGGTACATAAGCTCTATTGAGGATGACGGTATATAGTGCGCCTTTGGATATGAGCGTTTTTTCGACCGAGCGGTCCCGATGCTGGAAGGTAAGAACGGAATTACAGCTATACAAGGGCACAGTCATGATAATGGCTATAGGTACGAAGACGATTCCGGCGATATGATCGTCATTAACCAGATTTATGCGTACGGCCCGCTTTCATCACTGGGGACTCATCTTAGCGGAATATATCCACGACCACATCACTCAGATCACTCAGATCACTCTCTCTAGTCCTATGGAACGCCTCCGGCTCCTAGCAAAATCGATTCTAATTAGCCACATGTTAGCACTTTAATCCTCCGAGGATGAGGAAGACGGTCCAAAGAAAAACCCCTTAGCACCATCTGAATGAACAGTCATCTAGACTTTAGTCGTCCCCTAACGATGGTCCATGCAGGCTCAAATCTATTACCTAACCCTAACCCTTCAACCACCAAAGATCCTTGTTTCATCCTCGATGGACGAGGTAGATAAGGAAGAGTCGCAAGAGCTGCAAGCGGACATGTTTGACAACGTGCATTCTTCTACCAATCAAGGAATCACGCGAAATTCAGCCCGCCCATCGCCCCAACGAGTCAATTTCATCAACAACCGCAAGGCACGCCGGTATCAGAATCCCCTGTGCACTCGACTGGATCTCCAGTTAATAACTCGGTCAGCTATCCTCAACTGCAACATGGGCATTTTCCTCTGAGTCCTCAGCTACTCTCTATATACATACTAGAAGCTCTACGTCACGAATTTCTGCCGAGAAAAATGGAAAGTACCTGCAGCAACTGCTGCTCATATGCAGCCCACACTGCTCACCATCGATGCCTTTTCCCGAAAATCCCCACGGGTAACGAAGTCGGATCTGCACCTCCACGAAAACTACGAAGGCTTGGTGTCGCCTGGAAACAGCTTACCGGCTCTGCCCTGGGATGCTAGCTGACGCAGATCGCATGCCATGATCTATCCGCATCAATCTTCTAATTAGTTCACTTTCGCCTCTGCCCCTTCCGTCCGTCAGAAGTGTGTCGTTTCTGATTTGGAGATATTAGAGTATATATCAATTTTTTTTTTAGCCGACTGTATAACACCATTTTACGATCCTTTTATATAAACCATGATATCTCGTGACATTGGCCCTTTCATTTAAGCAAACTGTCTCTAGGGCTGTTTCGAGACTGGAGCAGAGGGATAGAACGGTCGACGTAGCCAATCAACTCGCATCGGAGAATCGGCGAACCAGGGTTGCCGCCGCAGGAAGCGAATATGTGCGGTGAAGCGGAGAGGAAGTTGTAGTCGCATTGATGCGATCCCGGCTGCGATCCCTCCAACCGGTGCAATAACACCCTTCTAAATTAGGAGTTCAGTTGCGGTTGATGTTCCAAGCCTTGTGGATCAAAGCCCATTCATGCTGATGGCCAAATCATCCTCATGGCTTGATGGGGTAAGTTCATCTTCGTCGTATGTTTTACCATCTGCTTAGATCCACAACATGCTGATTGAGAAAATGCGTCAAAGTTTTTGCATCGATGCACGAGTTATTGCGAGTGCTCTACGGCTTCAGCAAAGGCCGCTAAAACCCACGAGGGAGTCATCCAGCAACAATACCGAACGTCCCATCATTGGAGAGGAGTCCAACAACACTGATACTGTTCCTGTCCAAATCAATATGGGCCAGCATAGAGATGGTAGAGCTGTGTGCATGCATATCTTCAGTCGTCAAGGAGGTAATACAAGCCATGCCGGTCTGGATAGTATCAGAACAGTCAACTCAAACCAATGTTTGTGAATTCTTTTGATTCGGGGTCCAGCTTTCGAACGGCTAATACTTTCTCTAGCTGCACTCAATGGAAGAAGTGCATTGTCGATGCTTATCAAGAGTGATCGTTGAAGATGGAGAAGATAGGATATATTTGGAAGATGCTGCGATAGAGGGCGTCTGCAGATTTTGCATCTACGATACGACTACGGCAGATCACATCATTTTCACTTCAATCTTCCGCGATTGATTTAGCAGATATTAATAGCTACACTGTTACCGTAATTGGAGTTTGTGGAGATTGAGAGACTGAACAAGATTGCATTAAGGACCTCAGAATTTAGAGGGCGAGCAGAGGCTATATACAGATGAGAAATGCTAAGCCGGCTGATTGTATATCCGACTAGCAGGAGGTCGCTTTTACGGCAACATACACTCATCTCTCATTCATCAAGCCTCGTAATGAAATACCAATATCAAGTAATCTGCGAGACGCACGCCCAAAACTCCATGTCATTGCGCGAGGTCGGACTTCGGAAGCTTTATCCAACACACACTTCATTCACACCATTCACTTCATTCGCTTGCTTCATTCCCAAAAGTACCAACCCAAACATCCATACACCTAAACTTCTCTTCGCTCTCCTCAATATACTTCGCACTCCTCCTCACCGTCTCTTCCATACTGCCCAAAAGAGTTAAAACCCTCTCATCCTGAATTATCTCTCTCGCCTTCAACAAAAACCCGGCCATCAATCATACCAATTTCCCACTTCGCATCCTCTAAGTCCTCGCCCGGGCTTACTATCACGTCTGTCTGCACTTTCCATCCCGCCTCTTTCGCCAAATTCATAATAGTGGATGGAGAAAGTGGGGATCGAATATTCTGATCGGAATCAGGGATGTGCGCTTCACAGGTTCCGCGGGTGAGGGCAGCTAAGATATGCGGTTGAGCAGAGAGGTGCGGGGAGGAGAGACTCCATTCTGCGATACATAACTTCCTCGCTCTCCCTTTCGCGGCCTTCAACGTATTCGAAACCTCCTCTCTGTTTGAGAAGTACCAAATGCAGTGACATAGCACGATCGCATCATACTTCTCCCCTTCAGCCACATCCTTAAGAATCTGCAATGGCTCCGCTTGGTGAAACGTAATCATTTCCCCAACCTCACTCACTTTTAGTTTTTCCTGTGCTTGTCTGAGAGTAAAAGGAGAACCATAGTCTAAAGGTGCTGGATCAACAGCGTCGACGTGTCCGTCGGGACCAATGAAGTGCGCGATTAGGGCTGTGCAGTCGCCTTGGCCGCAGCCTAGTTCGAGGACTTTGTCGCCGGGTGAGATACCGAATGCATTGAGGAGCTCAATCCTATGACGAGTTTGAGATGGCAGCAAGTTAAGCTTTGTGGCGATGGATGCGGCTTCGGAGGGGTCGATCATGGTCAGCAGATTGTGAACGTGTCGGTGAGCGGTGGGTGTGAGATTTGGAAAGAAGCAGGAATCGGTCGTGCCACGATATTCATATTGCTACATCGAGTTTACAGTCGATGGGCACTGATTAGTCGGTGAGTTGCTGGGTATGAATATGCATGTCAGCAGCGCCAAGTTGCTCTATGGGGTGGTTCTTTGGGGTTTTGTTGGCGGGATGGAGAGTTCTCGGAAGTGTGATGCTGTCTACGCGGAACGTCGAATTCCCTACGATTTCAAGAACTATGGAGTTAGGGATACTTCATGCCCCAAAGTATATCCTCTCGTAAACTCAGAATATACTAGATGAGAGTGCTTAAGAGAAGGATAAAAAGATTCAGAGCATGGACTCGACAGATGGTGAGTATACAAGCTGCCAGCGAATCTACCCATGGATGTCACTTCACTGAGCGCTGTTTACGTAGTCCCGAGTGACAGAAGTGCCGCATAAAATGAGAAGATTTGCTTTGTTATTACGTAGGGAACTCTTAGAGAACTGTTGGCAATTAAGGGAGTTTAAGTTCAAATACCGTACAGTTTAACTGGTTTAGTAGGTGTAACGCCAGAAAATTAATAGCTTTGTAAAATAGAGGTATTCATTGAGATACCAATGAGCTTCGATGGTATTGTTTCGTCTTCTGCTAGCCAACTGTGAAGCTCGAGGAGCCAAAACTGATCACTTCGTTATGGTCTTGCCTAGCGCCGCCGTACCTCACAAGACACAATCACTTCACTCACCTCTTTCAATGTTTTGATTGTATATTTTCACTAATTTTCGATAAATACTAAAACAATATTCTAAGGGAAATTAGCTTAGTGGTAGAGCGCTTTCCTTCAGAACTCCCTTAGAGACTAACCAAAATAAACAGCTAAATCGCTAACGTACGTCCTACCCCGAACGATCCGAGGGAATTTAAAGGCAAAAAGGTGCGTGTTCGATCCATGCACTCCCTATAAAGTTTTCGTTTTTGCTTACCCTCTGGGTAGAGGGAAGGATGATAAGTGGTTCCAGTACACGACGGGGTCACGTACCTTTTACACCCATTCATCGTCACAATGGGGTTATTTTGTTCCTTCTGCGTATTTTCTCCGCCAAAATTCCCGGAAGACATCCCTTGGCAATAATGATTATACCCCAGTGAGGACCTATCACTGTATCCTATCATCATTTCCGATATTTCCCTTTTAGGTGGACGATGAGAGCCAGGACCCCCATTCTCTCACCGGCTGTGTCAATATCTCCAATCCATCAAGTAGATAACAAGTTCTCTGCCACCTAGTTAAGTACGCACTTCCTACCACCCTCTTCCTCCCCCCAGCAATCTCTACTCCATTCTTTATCTGCCATCTACCCTCTGTGAACTCTCCCATTACCCTCAACGTCTTCGCACTTCCCCTCATACCATACCGCGTCCTTCCCTCTAATACAAGACATTAGTAATAAACATGTGAGAAGTGATGAGGTGGATCAGGTTAGGGGAGTAGAGGAAGGTCTTGGTATATGGCTGCAGTTTATTTGCTGGGATTCGGGGAGCGCAGAAAACTAGGTAGAGTAGGAACAGCGGAAGCGATATGCAAGCACCCCACGAAGTGTAATGGCTGAAGCAACGAACCAAAAGAGCATATTACTAATTAATGATAAGAGCAGAGATCTATTACTATTCTAGAAGCTCCAAACCCGGAATGAACTGATGCCAGACTCCAATTCCAAACCTGACACCCTAGGTCTGATATCCAGGTCCTAGTCTTCCATCTATCTCTCCCTTATTTTCTCTAGTTCCTCTCACGCTATATCCCCAACCGCTCTAGGCGGGACCCCAGCAGCGCCCATCGCACCCGCTCCATGCAAAGAACTTCTCCTCCTCTCCGCATCCTCCGGAGCGTATGTACTCTCCAGCATAAACGGACTACTCCTGATCTCCGGTTCGTTAAATAATATCACGATCGGTACAACACTCAAACACCGCACCAATAAACCCAAGCAAACTACCGGCCCATCCAAAGTCGAAATTATTAAACATTCTATAACTCGCCAGCGTCAAGAAAGCACCGAAGGAATTGTGACGGAGCGAGGCGGTGGAGAGAGCTGAAGCAACATATTTTTCGTAGGCGCCGGTGAGATAGTTAACTACGTCCATGTAGATGCTGTAGATATCGGGGCCGACTATGCAGACGCGGATTGTGGGCGCGATCTAGTGGATTGAGGGTTGGGAGGACCAGCCGTACATGAATAGGCCGCCGGTAAATAGGATACTGCCCGGAATGCTAGTATACAAGCGCCCTTCAGGTATAGGTTTGGCCGGGCATTCTGTGTTTCTGTGTGCGGTGCGGAGATAAAACCACTCCTGGAAAGGATTCACGACAGTACTTATCACGGCGCCGACCGTGATCGCGAGTTGAATGAGCCCAGATTGGAAAGTACCCAGCCATAGTTTGTGCCGAAGGTTTGGACGACAGAGGCGAAGAATAAGATGAGGATGCTCTGGGTGAAGCTAATCCAAAGGGTGAACGTAAGCACAGGCTCAGTAAGCAGCATCTTAGTCGGACGCAAGAATGTGATCTTGAGGAGCGTGGGAATGGAGGCTTTATTGGGTTGGGATTCAGCGTAGACAGGGCGACCCGTCGCTTTTCGGAACTTGGAAGCACGTTTCGCGAAGATGACATCGCCCCTGATTTCTTTGATGAGGAGGTAAAGACGACAAACAGGGCAGCATTGTAGATTATTTGGATATAGTAGATCCCGTCAAAAGTTAGAATGACAAGATGACGAACAAAGGATGAACCGACCATCGCCGCGGATCTTCCACACCTCGAGCCGGCTAGGGAATGTGCACAATAGCACTACCGATGAATGGCCCCAGAGCGATACCTTCAACGCTGGTGAATCCGAAGAGCGACATGGGTAGATTTCGAGCTTTGTTTCTTTTCCAGACGTCACTGATGCTTCCACTGATGTTGATGGAAACTGAGGAAGCTCCGCCACCGAAGAAGCGAATGACAACCACAGTCGCGAATCTGTCTGTGAATGTTGAACCAAAGAGGAATAGCTCGAAGACAATGTATGCTACCTAGTCATGTATTAGACTCATGTGCATTGAGATCAGAAAAATGTGCTTACGATATATCCAGCATGCGTCCCATATCCTCAGTCAGAGGCACAAAGACCAAGGAAACAATGCAGCTCCGATATTCCAGGCTGGGGATGCCCAGTACAAATCCAGAAACGGCTCAATTTTGAACATGGAAGACGGCAATCATGCTTTCATTTCCAGCGTCATATGAGCTAGCCTGAAGGTTGGTCAGATTGAGATGAAGCATACGGTGACCGTGAGGAACTATTTCTACTTAAATGACCGATTGAATCCGCGTTATACCATCAGTCAGAGAGTACACTATCCAAGGGCATCGCAGGAACATACGGATTATCGGAATCATCTGGGCCTTTCCAAGTATGAATTTCAACATCATGGTTGAGATTTGTTATACTACAACGCTCTCGTTTTGGTGCAGATGGGCTTAAACGCTCCTGAGTGGTTGATACTGAACCGCATGGCTACTGGGGATTCTCTTCAGAAAACTCAGCAAGCTGGATATTTGGGATGGAAGTTGTGAGCGAATATATTAATATACCCTTGCCTTCAGCTATCGAATAGTGCGACATGATAAGCCAAACTGCTCTGATATTGAGCAGGCCGACGCGTGTGAATGAAATATAAGACAAAGGAACGAAATGTTTGCCCCCACCCCCGAAAAAATGAAACCCGAGCCGGGATCAATAATTAATTGATATGGCAACATAGCCGCTTCCTGCATCACGTGTTGTTATCTCAATCAGGGTTTAGGTATCTGGAAGCGTCATGATGTTATGTTGACCCAAACGGACCGTTACTGCCCAATGGCTCCTCAGGAGTAACCATGCTAAACGGCGTCGAATCTCGACAGATGTAATGACGGTTTGACAATACTAGTGCCCGTGGATTGCTAACGCTTCTCCACCGTGACATTGCCGCACATTTCTCGAAGGGGCAGAGCGTAAAAAGGCTTTTCAATGCCGAAATGTCGGCGAAACTGGGTCCGCCGTAGATTACTCGGTGTCCCTTCATACTAGGTCAGGAACAGTTGCATTGAACATAGCGAGAATTTGTGTGGTCAATATTGTGCGTTGTGTGTCGTAGCTCGAGTCGATGCAGTGGTGTGAAGCGCCGTTGAAAGTCCTGAGCATATGCGAAAGCCGAGGCTGTCAAAAGGTTCATTCGATGTCACGAAAGCTTGGGATTGGAGGTTGAACCGTGATATGAGACATCGGAAGTATAGATGTTCACACGTAGAGTGCGAAATGGCCTGATTCTTGAACGCCAATGTCGCCCCATCCCGCTTGAAGGGTGTTAAAAGTGGAGGAGTCAGTCGAGACTTATGCTGTCGTGTTGCCGTAAAGCGACCTCCTGCTGGTCGGATATACAATCAGCCGGCTTGGCACTTCTCAGCTGTATACAGTATCCCATGCACTGCCAGAATGGCCGTCGCTGTCTGTGCGCTCGCCAAGAGCAAATGCGGCCAATCAGAAGGCAAGGATTCTGTATTAGTAAGTTGGCAAGGAAAATCAAAACATCAGCAATATGCATGTAAACAGTCAACCAAGCTTCAATTGCTGTTAACACCCACGAGAGATATGCCATCCAGGGACTCTAAAAGACAGGGAAATGATGAGGATTATGTGGTAGGAACAGAATATCCTAAGCTGACAAAGGATACACTAATCCCAGAGCTACCAAATGACCGATCCCCACCTGAGTTTAACCCCCTACCAATCGACAACGATTGCCCTCATGGAAAGCCAAATCTTCCAGAAGGAACAAACGATGAGGATGCATTTGAGCTCTTTAGGCTCTTCTTTACAGATGAATTAATAGATTTACTTGTCTATTATACTAATGGAAATGCAGCCAAGGTTAAATTAATCCCACATCAAAAAGATGCTCGAATACATGCATGGAAAGATGTATCTAGGCCAGAAATATATGCATACTTTAGAGTACTTATTTATATGCATAAAGAACCAGCCATTGAGGCTATTGGAAAAAAGGAGATAAATAACTATACACCTCAACACCCAATTAATCAGTGGATATCCAGGAATCGGTTTCAAGCCATTGACTAATACCTCTACTGTGAGGACTCTAGCCAATTACCAACATTTACCTGCCCATTTAAGAGGATTTAGCAAGTTTCTAAGCACTTCTAAAAGACTAGCCGAAAATACTACACCCCTAGAACATATTTAGCAGTAGATAAGTCTATAAAGAGATTTACTAGCCGGGCTAAAGAAATAGTTAATATTCCTTCTAAGCTAATACTAGAAGGCTTTAAAATATGGATTTTAGCAAACGAGGGCTATATACTTAATTTGCTATTTCATACTTATTAGTAGGTAAAGTTAGTGAAATTAGTTAATTATTGTTTTTAAGCTAACTAACTACTAACGATTTATATAAGGCTGTCTGCTTATATAATGCCTGCTAACTACCTTAGTAAATAGTTAACGGTAGCAGCTAGATTAGCTAAAGCTTAAGCTCTAAGTATTTACTTAAGCAGGCTAACAATACTAAAGGACCTAATGGACTATATAAGCTAGATTCTTACTGGACTAAGAAAGAAGAATTTACTCCTACAGAGGCAGTAGTTTTAGATCTTTTATTAAGAAGGCAGGAAGAAGGATCTTCTTTAGATGGTAATTGCCATATCATTTAAATTGACAATCTCTTTACCTCAATTAAGCTACTAGAACGCCTACGGAAGGAAGGGATAGGAGGTGCAGGGACTATCCATACAACTTATACAAAGCGTGAGCAGGATCTAGACAAGAAAAAGGGTAGTAAGAAACGTAGGAGGGGGTCTCAAAACGCTATCTAAAATGGCCAGATTCTTAGCCAGGACCTCAGCCAGGAGACCCAGGAAAATAGCCAGGATTTCAGCCAAAATTCGAGTCAAAATCTTACTCAAAACAAGCCCTTTGTGAAGCATGGGGAAAAGAGGAAAAATACTACTAAAAACGTCTAATTTCTTGGCCAAAGTCTTAAGAAGAGGACCAAGACATTAGCTAAGCAAAAGGAGGTAGAAAACGAAGGTTGTAAGCCCATAGGAACGCTTGAAAACGTCACCCAAAATAGACAAAATCATAGCCAAAATCATAGCCAAAATCTTAGCCAAAATCTTAGCCAAAATCTTAGCCAAAATCTCAGCTAAAATCTCAGGCGCACGAGCAGGAAATCAACTCTCTCCTGGAAGGCTAAACAGGCTCTGGAGAACGTCGAAATCTTATGGGAAAATCGCCAGATTTCCAGCCAAAATGCCCAGTTTCCCAGCCAAGTTCTCAGCTATAGTCTTAACCAGGATTTGAGCCAAAAGACACCTCCTCCTCTACTCCCATATTCGACACCTAAGGAGGTGGATGAGAAGGAGGTGGATGAGAAGGAGGTGGATGAGAAGGAGGTGGATAAGGAGGATTGGGAGGATGAAGATTGGGAGGATGTAGCCAACGAATCAAGAGAGCGCTTCTCTCAAAAGCTGATGAATGTTAAATTATACCACACCAACGACCTACAGTGGGGGGAGCTGTATTACGACGTGTCAGATAACAAAACGGTTCTTCAGTTCGCCTGGAAAGACGCCCAGGTCGTCTTATTTGCTAGTACTGTCGCTCGGCCTGAGGAAACAGTTGAGAGAGAGAGGAAGAGACCTGCCAAAACCTCTACCAACGCTAAGTGTATAAGACTAGTTTTTAGAGACTTAGCAGTAAAAGTTCTTTCTATTCCGGTATTTATTGATTTATATAGTTAATCACTTCATGAACGGCGTCGATCGTTTTGATTAAAGTACCTCTTATTATTCGACTCTTCGGGCTAAAAGGAAGACCTGGAAGCCTCTCTAGTTCTTTCTTTTTAATCTGGTTCTCTCCAATTGCTATCGGCTTTCAAGCTTCTTTAGTAAGCCTAATACAAAAAGAGGGGGTCATAAGAAGTTCCTTCAAAGCCTGGTTAATGGCCTATTTAATGCTTCTGCAAGGCCAGCTAACAGGAGCTTCCGTACACCCTCTATGAGAGGTAATCACATCAAAATGGAAGAACACGGACCTAAGCCAACTAAGATTAGTAATAAAGTTAGGACCTGCTCAGCATGCGCTGCTATTGGCCGGAAGAGAGAGCCTCTTAGTGAGCTAGATCCTAATGTACGTCGGCGTACGCCAGAGACGAAGTTTGGGTGTGAGTTATGTCAAATACCACTCTGTAAATTAGGAGAATGCTGGAATGAGCACTTAAAACAGGTTGAATTAGCAAGATTTATAGGCTAGAGCACTGTAGAATTAAATTTGAAATGTGTAGGCTCTTAATTTAAGTATGGTGTTAATAAATACACTTGTAGAGTTGACTGTCAGCTATCTAAAATCTTGAGTTTTGATTTTCCGTGGTCACTTACTAATACAGGATTCTTGCCTTCTAATTGGCCGCATTTGCTCTTGGCGAGCGCACAGACAGCGACGGCCATTCTGGCAGTGCATGGGATAGCCTCTGCTCGCCCTCTAAATTCTGAGGTCCTTAATGCAATCTTGTTCAGTCTCTCAATCTCCACAAGCTCCAATCACGGTAACATGTCGCAATGCATTTGCGGTTCTGTCAATCGATAAAGCCTTGTTCCGGGTGAGTTTTGATAGAAGAGGTATAATATCAGGTGCATCGAATCGATAACAGTCGTTACACGCGACCGGACCATCTCGATTTGGGTGGCAGTGCTGGGGAAGACATGTGATCAACAATGATCAAAAGAATGCGGCGGCTTTCTTAAGACAATGGGCCACTGGCTGAGGTGGATTGATGCGGAGCAATGCAAGGAGCTGATGGAGTTAATGAAGCGAGGTGTTGTGAAGAATCTTTGGTGTTGGGAGAATCGTTTCACCAATCCCTGGGAGGATCATATAAAGAACTTTCGCCAACAAAAAGGCGGAACATGGAGATTAGGATTAACTGGCAACTAGTACGGGGGACTCTATGCTGACAGCTGGGGGTAAAGGTGCCCATTTAATGTCAGATATCTGAGCCTGGAGGGCTCCATAGGACCAGGGGTAGAATTAGCAATCTTTACCATGTCTCAGTTTAATTGCAAAGCAAAACTATTAAAATCCATGAGCTGAATGTCATCTTCTGGGTGACTTCGACATTCCAATATTTTACATATTGGCAGTGACGAGGAAGAAGTTTTCCGGTATTTGATCGCTTTGCATGCCAAGCTTGATTCCCACAGAGCTCCTTCAACCCAGCTCTCATCCGTCGACCAATGATCGTCTCATATTGATTCCAGCAGCTTCAGATCGAAGACTTTTAGGCATGGTATGGTGTCCTTCCTCTTCTTGTCCCACAAAAACTGTCAAAAAAGCGATATCGAAACGTCCGGTGTCCAATAAAGTACTTATTCGACTAGCCTTCTGTCGCCGTGATAAGGTCATAGCGGAAACATAAAGATTTCAAGCTTGCAGGCAGAACGTCGGATAACATCGTTGTACGGTCGGGGCGCCAATCGAGAAGCGAATAAGGTGAAATTTCGAGAGTTTCTAGCCTGCTGAACTCTTTCATGTTTCCTAGGAAGCCAGAAATCAGGTTTGGCAAGTCCGCTTCTATTTCCTCATCTTCACCCCCAGTGTACCTGATTCTTTCCTGGCGAAATGAGGTACAGGTCATTGCAAAGTGTTGCAGCGTGCCGTTCACTAATTCCAGCGCATCACGAAGATAATAGCAGTTCAGACCCCAGTGAGAATTGCACCAAAATCGATATCCCAAGCTCTTCAAGTACGGTTTTTGTGAAAGAAAGGAGTGGAGATCAACGCCTACGCCGGATACATTCTGGAGCTTCAACTTTATCAGGTTAGAACTTGCCTTGGGTTTTGGGAGGATCCGCGATCGTGTTTTCTTATCCCAAATTCGGACCGGGACGAAAGTGTACAATGCTTCAACCGAAGGAAATTATAGGAAAGGCTGAAACACTTCCATGGCGAAATCCCGATAGCGTGAACACATCGAGCGACCAGGTCGATCACCGACGGGGTTGACACAAGTCAGCCTTTCAAATTTGGAAAGTGTGGATGGCTCTGGAGCGGACAGAGCATGCCTGAGCATATCGGCAAGGGAATTATTGTCTGAGATGAAGACGAGATCTATGAATAAGGATCGGAGGTGCGTGCAGCACGGCGGCAGCAGTGCAATTATCGCGTAGACGTCGTTCTTTTCAATGTTATCTTTCTACTTTGGCAGATCGGCCTTGACTATCGGAGCCGCTTTAACACCCTTTTCAATAAACAATAGTACTGTTGATTCTGGAAGAGTGTAGGGGTAAGGTTCTGGTTTATCTGGACTGTATGCAGGGAAGTAGTTCCGAACTTGGATCCTGAGCGACTCGATATAAGCCCAGAGATCACTATTCTCAAGCAAAGTGCGTAGTAGTTTGCACAACAATGAGATGAAGCTTGGAGTGTATGAGATTGGCCGGTCTGCCTCCTAGGTCATGGTGATTCTCTTGTATAACTCCGGGCTAGCGAGAGCTTTGAAAGCTTTGCTAGTTTGGGCGAGATTAGAGAGATGGCTTGGACACATCCTCGCCAATACGGCATCCATCAACTCGGTAGGCAAATCTTGAAATTCGGCCATCGTTAAGACGAATGAAAAGTTATTCAATGTGAAGGAAGAAGGAAAGAAGTCATGCTTTCAGATTGTGGTGCGGAGATTACTTGACTCGTGTGGCACAGTAGTGAAAAGTACATCACTACAAAGGGTATCCTCCTACCTTGGAAACCTACGTGATGGCGACTACAGGCAGGTTTGTAGCGCTATATTTTAGTGCATTGGCAGAGTGATCTCGGATTCACAAGGAGATATCTGCCAGCACCTAGCCACATGGCTTGTGTGCACTCTTCGGAGCTCAGATTGGACGTATCAAGCCTGAGTCAGTAGGTAGTAAATGTCATCCTCAAATAGAGCCCACATAAATATTGCGATGAATGCGGTAATGCCGACAACGGCATTGATGGTGGAGGTGCAGTATCGTGATGCAGCTTTGGTGTTGAGATGGATGATTGTTTGACCGAGGACTTGGCGTTCGGGGGTTTCGGAGCTTTCGCAATGATGTCGAGATTTTGGTCTTTTGCTGATCAATTCACCCAGAAACTCTCAAACTTGGACGCCGAACGCCCATCCCTCATCTTTAGCCTTCGATACCTTCTGAGCATTATTTTCCCTGCTCATCAGAGGCGATCACCGTTTCAAGGGCTCGCACGGGTGCTGCGTCCGTCGTTCCTCGAGATCACATCGCCACCGCTCCCGAGGCAATCTCTTACCATGCTCTACGGACAGAACTTGCCATGGCGGGCAGCCCTGCGTCGAGCTTCGTGTTCCATAATTAGACAATCTGCATCTCGACCCTCTTCATCGTTCCTTACCGCGCATTCGGCGCTTTCCGCTTCCCCATATCCGCGCGGATACCCTTCACTCTCTGCATTATTCGCCTCCCGTAATTTTTCAACATCATTAAGTCAGCATAAGGAGAAACCCTCGAAATTAATATCAGAAGCGCAGGATGAAGCCAAAGATGAGAAGAGTGAGAAGGATGAGAAGAATGAGGAAGAATCGAAACAGCCAAGAGTAGAAGAAGAGTCTGAAGGGTTGGACGCAAAGTCAAAGTCCCCTGAACCGATATCCTCCTCGAGACCTGGCGATGCAAGAGGCAGCTCAGGAGCCAGCAATGGCGCATCAGGGGCTGGCAACGAAAGTGGGGGCAAGAAGCGCAAGCAGGCCGACCGATCACTCGTCAAGCCCTCTATACCAGAAGTCTACCCACAAGTCATGGCGATTCCAATTGGCAAGAGGCCGCTATTCCCAGGCTTCTACAAGGCTATCACAATACGAAACAAGGAGGTTGGGCAGGCAATTGCAGACATGGTGAAGAGAGGACAGCCATACATCGGAGCTTTCTTACTCAAGGACGATGAGGCTGACAAGGATGTAATTGATGACCCGAATGAGGTCTACGATGTTGGTACATTCTGCCAGGTCACAAGCGCATTCCCAGTTGGGCCGGATGACAATTTCGCCATGACCTGCGTCCTCTACCCCCACCGCAGAATAAAGATGACAGGTCTGAAACCCCCAACCACACCAGAAACTCAACCAACGTCGAACACGGATGAATCGGCTGCGGTTGAGGCTACACTTGGCGAGCCTGCAGTCAAGGAATCAGGGCCTGAGGAGTCGAAAGGTGACGTTGTGGCAAGCTTCGAAGAAAGCAGCGCGGACGCACAGAAACCACCCCAGTACTACAAAGCTACGTCCTTCCTGCGAGATCGTAAGGTTAGCATTGCCGATGTCGAGAATTTGGTCGAGGAGCCTTTCGACAAGAACAAGAATCCTGCCATCCATGCCCTCGTCAGCGAGATCGTAAACACCTTTAAGGATGTGGCCGCCCTGAACCAGCTGTTCCGCGATCACATTTCGACCTTTTCCGTGCAAACTACAATGAACGTTGGTGAGGACCCCGTCAGGCTCGCTGATTTCGCGGCTGCGGTTGCCCAAGCCGATTCGCATGAACTTCAAGAGGCACTCGAAGCTCTGAACATCGAGGATCGGTTAAGCAAGGCTTTACTTGTTCTGAAGAAGGAGCTTATGAACGCGCGACTACAAAATAGGATCAGGGAAGACGTCGATGCAAGGATACACAAGAGGCAGCGCGAATACTATTTGCTGGAGCAAATGAAAGGCATCAAGCGCGAGCTCGGCATCGAGTCCGACGGCAAGGACAAACTGATTGAGAGATTCAACGAGAAGGCTGCCAAGCTTGCGATGCCTGAAGCAGTCAAGAAAGTTTTTGAGGAAGAAATGAGCAAGCTCGCCCATCTCGAACCTGCAGCGTCAGAATTTAATGTTACTCGGAACTACCTGGACTGGCTCACTCAACTACCCTGGGGTCAACGAAGCGCAGAGAACTTTAGCATACAACACGCTCGAGAAGTTCTTGACGAAGACCATCACGGTCTCAAAGATGTCAAGGACCGGATCCTTGAATTCATTGCTGTGGGCAAGCTGCGCGGCACCGTTGAGGGCAAAATCCTCTGTATGGTTGGCCCTCCTGGTGTTGGTAAGACTAGTATTGGAAAATCTGTCGCTCGCGCACTTAACCGACAATACTATCGCTTCAGCGTTGGTGGCCTCTCTGATGTTGCTGAAATCAAAGGACACCGAAGAACCTACGTCGGAGCTCTACCCGGCCGCATCATCCAAGCACTTAAGAAATGCCAGACGGAAAATCCGCTCATTCTCATTGATGAGGTAGATAAAATTGGACGAGGCCACAACGGAGATCCTGCATCCGCGCTGCTGGAACTGTTGGACCCTGAGCAAAATTCCTCATTCTTGGATCACTACCTGGACGTCCCCGTTGATCTTTCCAAAGTTCTCTTCGTCTGCACAGCCAATATGACCGACACTATTCCTCGCCCTCTCCTCGACAGAATGGAAATGATTGAATTGTCCGGATATGTGGCGGATGAGAAGATGGCGATAGCGGAGCGCTATCTCGCACCTGCTGCCAAGGAAATCAGCGGTCTTAAGGACGTCGACGTGGCACTAGAAAAGGAAGCCATCGTCGAACTCATCAACAAATACTGTCGCGAATCCGGCGTCCGAAACTTGAAAAAGCAAATAGAAAAAGTATACCGAAAATCCGCGCTTAAGATCGTCACCGAGCTAGGTGAAGACGTGCTCCCAGAATCCGAGGCTCTGACGGATGAAGGGAAAGCCGCGCGGGAGGCCGCAGAGAAAGATGACACAGATGTCAAGGACACGCCTGAGAATATCGAAAACGAAACTACCCAGACGCCCCGAATAGCGCTAAAGGTACCAGATACTGTGCACGTCAGTATCAACAAGGAGAATTTGAAGGACTACGTAGGACCCCCAGTCTTCACATCTGACCGCCTCTACGATACCACTCCTCCAGGCGTCGCCTTGGGTCTAGCCTGGACCTCCATGGGCGGTGCAGCCCTCTACGTCGAATCAATCCTCGAGAATTCGCTCTCCTCCCAGTCACACCCTGGCATCGAACGCACCGGCAGTCTCAAGTCTGTAATGAAAGAATCCACAACCGTAGCCTACAGTTTCGCAAAAGGTCTCGTGGCGCGCGAGTTCCCCAAAAACAGATTCTTCGGGCACGCCAGGATACATTTGCATTGCCCGGAGGGCGCGGTGCCGAAAGATGGGCCGAGTGCGGGGATCACGATGGCGACGAGTTTGCTAAGTTTGGCGTTGGGTAGGAAGTTGGATCCGACGATTGCGATGACGGGGGAGTTGACGGTTACAGGGAAAGTGCTCAGGATTGGGGGTTTGAGGGAGAAGACGGTGGCAGCGAGACGGGCAGGTGCGAAGATGGTGGTGTTTCCGGCTGATAATATGAGTGACTGGTTGGAGTTACCTGAGGTATGTATTTCCCTATGCTTGTTCCTGGAAGAAAGGTGGGCAGTGGCTAATTGGATGAGTAGAATATCAAAGAGGGCATTCAAGGCAAACCGGTGTCTTGGTATAGCGAAGTTTTCGATCTCGTTTTCCCCGGCTTGGATAAGGAGGCGGCGAATAAGCTTTGGGAAAAGGAGTTGAAGAGTAAGAAGGGGGATAAGAAGAAGGGGAAGGAGAGGTATAAGAGGGAAGATGAAGATGAGGAATCTGGGGATGAGGACGATTGAAGGACTGGTAAATGGAATGTAAATATACCTGCATATCTGGCGTTAGCGGAAGCATGGGTTGGTGTCTATGTCATTTTGGCATTGCATATAAAGCCGACGGCATTCACGATGGGATTTTGGACAGAGGAGAGAACGTAGGGGAACGCGTGATAGTTTGAAGTAGTAAGCAGGTAGGATGAAGGGACTCTCCGCTTTGGTAGCGTGCATATAGATCTTGCTTGCGCATCAAGCTGAACTGCATCTCGGGTTCTGTAGATACCTTATGACCCTGTACAATATAACGGAAGCTATCCGAGCATCGCCGACAGAGGTCAACTGCAGTCTTATTAAGGACGGAATGACGGGCACGATCATCAACTTGCTGGCATCATCCTGTCTGCACCCCGACGACCAACCACGGGACGGTCCGCAAGCTACCATTCTCTGCACTGAACAACAATAATCCTCGTGTGCTGCATCTTCAATTCCTAGAATGCAAATCCACTCTTTCTCCACCCTTAACCACATCGTCTCGAGTGGTGACAACCTCCCTTAACCCTATTTCCCCGATCGTGAAGCTTATGAGGCGGTAGGTATTAAGGACTCCGACATGCATTGGTTACGAAGAAAGCGAAACGAGATCACGGGAATACAGGGAGGGGTAAGACGGCAAAAGCAAGTATTGGCGCACCGTTATTAATCTATCTGGCCGAACGAGCGCAACTTAATCGCTTTTGGTCGGAATGTGGCATGCAGGAGGGTGTCCATGAATCCTTGTCTGGCTTGACCCCTCTTCCTCACCCGTCCGAATACAGAGGGTAAGCATTAGAGACTCTCGTCTTACTCCGCCATATTCACTAATCGTCCTTGATTGTTGAATTGAGGAAATGGGAGCCAGGGAGAAGGCGTGAGAGTGGAGGAAGATATTTGAGTTTGTGGGTGCAGCTGAATGGCCCTGTGCGAGCGATACCGGTGAAATCATTTCTGAAGAGAGAGGGCATTGGCTGAGGGCGTTGGTGGTTGGGGAGGTGTGTTTGCATGAACGGAATTGACGTGTCATTGGGATATGACGCATTGGAAACGCCAGCGCATATCGTTCAGAGTAATAGCAGAGAAGGGATTGGAGGTTCGATGAAGGACTCATGGTTCAGGGCTGAAGGCTGTGTGTATTTTGGGTGACTTGATGGCTGGAGGGCTGGTGGTTGTTGTTGTTTTGTTGCTTCACTTTTTTGGAGGCTGAAGGACAGCGAAAAGGCTTCAAGATTGGGGTACAAAGGCCACAGGGCTGATGTTCCCCCGTTAATGAGGGTACGAAGGGACAGGTATCAGTACAATTGCCCTCCTGCAGAACTCAAAACAGCCCATTCGACGACGCGCAGTGGAGGGGAGGTCAATCCGCAAACCAATTCGCGAGTCAAAAGGCATGCAAACGGAGTTGAGTTGCATCAGCGGAACCGGAAGCCGTGCCCTTCGCTGCAGTTTCGGTGTTAGTGCATGCAACTCGCCCAGAGCTGCGATATTGAGGCCCGACGGAAAGGGCATGTGTGCTGCAAGCGGATGGTGAGATCACTGCGTGTTGCGGTGGGGCAGAACATGTACCCGAAGGTATTCTAATGTATGTGTGAGGTACAGCGTGTTGGAGCGTTCACAGACTAATGTATGAGGGGGCTTGGAGCCGATAGAGTCATGATAGGGGGCTGGAGTCGTCATTGAGCCGACACCTCAGGAGGATAGGACGCCTCCATGGTGGTGGGGATTATTGAGAGATGCTTCGAGAGAAGCTTTGAGTGATGAATTTTCGAGGCAGGACCTCGTAGATTTGTGCGACGCCAGAAAAAAGAGTGGCTGCCACACCCCGAAGCGTACCCAATGAGCTGATAATTGGGAATTCCCCTTCCCGCATCCTGATTGATGAGAATTGGTCGTTTCTTCAACGCTTAGGCTTTAGACCATGCATGCATGGCTGCACGCTGGGACGCTTGTTGACCGCCACACAGGCCCGGCTGAACAAAAGCACTCGCGCTCCCGGCAACTCCTCTCCTCACTTTGTGTACCTTTCCCGTTACTCGTGTAACTGCCCTCAGCCTCCTTTTCTCTGCAATAAATCACTGCTGTTGGGTGCTGCTGAGTCGGATCGTTTTCTCGCCGCGTTAGACCAAACTTGCTGAACCTTATTGGCTGAGGACGACCAGGCCAACCCCCCAGCCTCTCTCGCATCTCACATCGGACTCATCCCAGTGCCCTCCACGCCCAAACGACTCGACTCCTCACCCCCCAGAGCACCGTCCTCTTCTGCGACCGCAGCCCGAATTTTGCTCTCCCGCGCCCTGCTTAAGCCTCATCGCTGGCTACGTCTAATCCATTGCTATTCTTATAGGGAAATTTAATTCTATTAGGCGCCAACGCCCTTTCTTGGGTGTCAATATTATTAGAGCTGGGCCGGAGAATCACCGGCCAGAAAGCCGTGAGCAGCAGCAATAAAAGAAAAAGGGAGTGCCGCACCGATGCACAACGACGGTTTCGGAACACAAGACATGAACTAGATGGACCGAGCAAGCCCGCGTTACACACGACTCCACGGCATGCAGTCGGTGCCTCCATAACCCACGAGTTCCTAGTATACTTGCAAGCAGAGACAGCTGCGATCACCTTGCAGCCGTCTCCCGCTTGCTCCTTGCGAACGACGCAGTCGATCGAGTCGTGCATTGAAGGCTGCAGAGGCCTGGGGATAAGAGTTGAGGGGTTCCTGGGAGCTGCACGCACCGCTGTCCTGCGGTCGTGTATGTGAGATAGATACCAGAATATGCCGCATCTTCTTCCGCCTGCTGCGGATTCTGGCGAGAGTTCGAGAAGCAGAAGTAGGCAGCGAGCGAGAACGGAAGCGAATGAGCACAGGCATATGTGGAGTCGCTGGAGTTTACAGAAGATTGGAAGTTGGTTGAAGAGAGAGGAAGAAGAGCCCCCGCCTCCTGATACTTTGGATGAGAAGCATGGCCATGGCCATGACGATGAGGCAAATAAAGAGAATGGCAGGCCGGGCTCTAGTCATGGCAGACCGTCGGGTTTGCTGGGACGAAGGAGCAGTCGGAAGGTCGTCCCAGGCTTGCCTCGACCCCTGACTTTCAAGAGGATGAATTCTGAGAAGAGAGAAAAACTTCTTCCTGTGCCGATGAATGGTGAGCAGAGGAGGGCTGCGTCTGTAGATCGAAGAGGTTCGAGTGCGCTCAAACGGACTCTATCCCCGCCCAACGTATCCATACCCTCGATGTCCGCCCCCGACGTCCTCAGTCCACACACGAGCGAACAACAGCAGAAACCCACAATAGGCGGTGGAGAAGGCTCAAACATACCAGCTGGTGCGAAGCAGGTTGATTATGGCATGGACGAGAGCATAGATTATCTGTCCGCTGGCGAGCCGCCCCCACTTTCAATCGCAGGAGACTCGTTCTATGAGAGAGGCTCTCAACGCTCCGCATCCGACATCGATGAGCTGATGCTGCAGGAAGAATTGGAGGCTAAGTGGATCCTCAACCTCAGCATGCATTTTCGCGATATGTCTGACCGTGAAAAATTTTTCATCACCTATGCCGAAGAGCCAAACAAGTGGAGGAGAGTCACGGTATCTTGCGATTATCGAGAGATCACCCCAGATTCCCTAGAGGCTGATCTCAAGAGTCTTCATTACCAGCGAGATAAGAGTGCGAGGATATATGAGGCTATCCGGGATTCACTCCCAGACATCCAATTCTACGACTCCGTCACCAACCTCAAGCTTCAGACCGCCGATGGACGTCTTCACGTACATGTCACTGAAGATATCAACGAAATCATCCCCTATCCCTCAACTCCAGCTGTTGAGCATCTCGACTGCAAGAAGTTCAAGGAGAGCACTGTCAGCTTTGATTCACACATTTCTGGATTCGTGTACAAAGTCAGCGTGGGAAACAAGGTATATATCAAGAAGGAGATCCCCGGACCAGATGCCGTAGAGGAGTTTCTCTACGAGATCAACGCTCTTTGTAACCTGCGTGACTCCAAGTCCGTCATCAGGTTCGAAGGCATCATTGTTGATGATAAGAATGAACTCATCAAAGGTCTGCTAATCAGCTATGCTGACCAAGGCGCTCTCGTCGATCTCATCTACGACTACAAAAATTCGGACCGGATGCCTTGGGTGCGACGAGAGAGGTGGGCAAGACAGATTGTGGAGGGCCTCTCGGAAATTCACGAGGCTGGGTTTGTGCAAGGCGATTTCACCTTATCCAACATTGTCATTGACCACAAGGATGATGCCAAGATCATCGACATCAACAGGCGAGGCTGTCCCGTGGGATGGGAGCCTCCAGAACTTGCCCGGCTCATCGAGAGTGCTCAAAGAATATCCATATACATTGGCGTCAAATCCGATCTCTTCCAGCTCGGCATGGTCCTATGGGCGCTCGCTGAGCAACAAGATGAGCCAGAACGCCAAGAACGCCCTCTCTTCCGAACCTTCAACCGCCACAACATCATTCCCGAATACTTCCGCGAAATAGTCAAGGCGTGTCTCAACGAAAATCCACGCGAAAGACCCGCAGCAAAGGACATTCTCGCAAAATTTCCAGATGCATCCGCCGATGAGTTGAAGCCGGTGGCCACCTCCCGCCAAAGCGTCTCCACCCGTCGCTCCGGCAAAGAATACATCGATCCCGCCACCGCCGTGGATCTAGAAGATATCCGGCGCCAACGGTCCCACTCATCCATCTCCGCAGCCCAAATGCCATCAACCGAGTACATCGGCTCCTCCAGCTCTTACATCCTCCCCAATCCCGCACGTGGTCGCTCACCAGCAAACCGCAATTCCAGACACCGACGCTCCGACTGCTCACCATATGCCGGTCCACACTCTATCATGTCTCTCGATGACAGCGAGCTTGAAAATGAACTCGCGAGTCTGCCAGCAAGTCGTGAGACAAGATGGGAGCAGGTTTATGTGGATGGTGACACGAGGCTTGTGCAGAGGGGTAGTCTTGGCATTGATGCGCACGATTTTGCAACGGAAACGAAGGATGTATGCATTACGACGCCGCCGGGTGAGCTGGAGAAGAGCTTTGATGGAAGTGGAAAAAGTGAGGATACGCCGCTTAATATGAGTATGGTTGCGGAGTTGCAGCCGCCGCAGGCTCAACCACTCCCTGTCCCACATCAACCGCAGCAAATGCCTATCCCACCTCAAGCCCAACAACTGCCACTTCCTACTTCGGAACCGGCAACTACAACCACGACGTATCAACCAGGTCATCATAGACATCCATCCAGCAAAGCAAGTTTCAGCGACCGAGTACACATGCTAAGCCAAGTAGAAGACACAAACCTGACCATGACGAACACACTTGCGGATCTCGAAAATGAAATCGCAATGGATGCAAGTGTGACCGAAAGTAGTCTTGCCCCAAGCCGCGTCAACACCTGCTTCTCAATCGACGGCACAGGCGCAGGCAGATTCAGTCCTCCGCTCCATCAAGACTCAGGTTTCAATGAGCCCGCTCTAGAACGCGCAAGCTATGAAAGCGAGCGCATACGACAAAGCCTTGAAGACCGTCTGAGCGGATTGGAGGCACTGCAGAGGAAGGAAAGAGTGGAAGGAAGACTGTGGGATGAGAAAGATGGCACGTTGATTGGAGAAGGGGTTAGGGGGAGTGACTTGGTTGTGAAGCCTGAGTTGCAGAGGGACGATACCGTGGTCCCGGCGGTCCCGATGGAGGCAGGAAGAAGAGATGTGGTGGTTCCGGTTGAGCAGAGTATGGAGAAGGCCCTTGAGGAGAAAGTGAGCAATACCACGATTAGGCCACCGAGTATCTTGATTCCGGAGTTTCATCATGCGGTGCCACAGGCCGTTGACACGAGCCCATCGGTTTCAATCAAAGATAAGCCAGTACCAGCGTTGACATCGAGAACAAGTCATCATCAACATGAAAATGGCAGCACCAGACAGGAACCAGAGAGACGTGAGCGCACATATGATGTTAAGAAAGGGGAGGTAAGTATAGGGACGGGTGGAACGATGTGAATTAAATGGGTGGACATTTTAGTACTGCACGGTTATAAACCTTTAACTTTGATGTTTATTTATTTGGCTGCGACTTTTACTGTAAGATTTTTAAGAAGAGATCTGCTCATGAGGTGCGAGCCTCGACCTCCTCTTTTTTGTGTTTACGATAGGATTTGGATACCATTGGATACCATCGAATTTCATTAGTAAAAACACCCTCCAGGGGCCTACTTTTCAATTGCATCTTCGTCACATAAATGAGATTTACTTGGGAGGAATTGGACCCTCGTTGGGAAATTTTAGGATATGAATGATGGACGAATACTATGGATGGGATGCTGTAATTATCGGTGCTATGGGATACTAGGTGGGACGACCCCGAATTTGTGATTATGCAAATTAGTAGCGCGCGAAATAAGACGATGGTTATGATCAGCCCCCTTCGAATCACTTTAGAAGGTGATGTAGTGTTCATGGCTTCAGGCCTTCCTGGCTGCATTTTTGCCAGATCTTCAATTTTCGTACATCCGATATCACGTAAGCAAATGTCGATATATACGAACGTGGAAAGGGGCTATTGGGATGAGTCGAAGGATATCCGCAGCATTTTGAAGCAGGCATCAGGTGGGGTGTCCAAAGTAACTCATTTTGAGCTAAGCATGAGGGCTTTATGGCTTGGGGCGGTTCGAGGCATGTCCTTAATGCCTCGATATGTTTTGGGTATGTAGAGAAGTCAGGTAAGTTTTAAGGCTAGTGGGGTATGGAAAATACCGGAAGTACTAGCCCTCAACTTCAGAAATCAATGTTGGTGGTTCCTCATTCGAGACCTAAAAGTGTCGAAGGCTGAGGCTGGATTTGAGTGTACCGACTCTGGGATCTTTTTTGAGTAATCAGGTGTGTAAGTTATTATTTGAATCCTGAGTCTTGTGCCGCAATTGGAGTAGTATACCTAGGATTATTTTGTCCAGATACTAAATGACAGAGTAAGACATTTAAAGTAGGTAAGTTAATGTCATTTTAGCATCCTACCTTTTTAACCCTTTACATCAACAGTTTCAGATTCAGAAATCAAAACAATTCTCATTGGTCTTCTCCCTCTCCTCCCAATCAATCCTCCGGACTGCCCACCGCAAACAAGCACAGCAGAAAAACCAATCCAAAATAAACTGCAAACCGAAGGCCCGCAGGCGATCCTTTTTCCACGCCACCTCAAACAAGATCAAAAATCGTACCCTAGGGTGCGACAGAGCTTCCCAGCAACAGGCCAAAACGAGATTACTTTAGTGACTCAACTAGCGTCGCCAGGAAGTTAGACTCATACCGCACCCTAGAGTTTTCGCCGTCATCGCCATCGTCGTCTTCGTCGATGTTTTTTCATCTCTAGCCCTATTTTTAGAATCGTAAGTCATCATCCTCACATGTCTTCTAAAAATTCCTAACCCTCCATACGACAAGCCCATGAGAGGGTTATTGCCACATCTCTTCCAATCTAATTGTCGAGGTACGAAATATTAGCTTAAGGATTAAGCTTACCATGCACTAGTGGTAGATCCTATCAACGCGCGGTCACTCTTCGACTACATATCTCAAATTGTAGAGCAACAAGAGTACACCGATACCTCCAACTACACAGACGAAAATTATGGCGTTCTGGGCGCCCGACGGCAAATCAGCCCAGGAGCGGGCGTCGATGGAGGCGGTGAGGGCGAGGGCGGCCATGGTAGTCAGTTTCTATTGCCATTGTTAATCAAGTCTGGATCCTATGGACTTGGATGGCAAATTCAGGTCAAGATCAACGAGGTAGCCAACGGGGGTCTCATCCAGGACCGGGTGGCTTCGTCAGGCAATGCAAAATCTTTCGACAATCACATAGCATATTCAAGGTCCCCAGGCATGGATAAGTCTTTCCAATGAGATCCTATGAGCCTCTGGCCTGAATTAAAGGCGAAGATCCCAAGTGAAGCTCGGAGGTCCAGGGTTGAAGTGCAGGGACAATTACGTACGTTGCTCCATGCGGGTTTAATACAGAGCTTTCTCGGTGTCCAGGGCAAAAGAAATTAGAAGGCGGCAGGGAGAATTGGGATAGTGGTATTGGGATAGGAAACTTACCGTCGCAGAGTTGTTTTGATGCAGTCGTTAAATCGGTTTAGCGAGGCCGATTTTTCTTCATTTCTCCGAACGACACTGACATCCCACGCGTTCGGCAGCAGAATTGCTTAATTCTGGCCGCAAACTATAGATTGGGAGCTGCTAAAAAGGATACTACTGTAATTGCATGCATACTCACGGGTGCGATGCGTCCAGTTGTAGCAGTGATTGGATGCCTTCGGAGGTCTACCCAAAAGATTATACAGTTTTCCGGGCTTAGGACTATTTTTACATCATAGAATCCGTTGCATACAGCTCCCAGTGATGGCATAATTGTAGAGCCATCAATATGGGTTAGTGAGATTCAGTGGACTCCTAGCAGCGTTCTCATTTTAGGCTCAATAGATAAACATTACGCGAAAACTAGAGTGCAGTTTCCCTCCTAGGATTTAAGGCAAGAATTGAGATAGACGCAGTGGACCTTAGACATCACTATTTCATCAACGTCACGCTTTTTCCATCAATTTATATATCAAGTCTAGCAGACCAGGTCCAGTTTTCTATTCATCGAAAAAGCTTACCAAAAAAGTAAGCCGTAGCAATAAAACTCCTCTATGCACCCCAAATCCAAGCTCGGAACCGGGCGAACTATTCTCCTTCCCCCTCCTCCTCTATCGTCTCCCTCATCTTCAACCCCTTCCTCTCCTTTGCACGCCTATGAAATATCAGCTTACGTTCTGTCCCATTGAACTGCCTAAGAAGAACGAGCTCGAAGGGCTTCGGGGTTGATTGTCGGGGCGAAATGGTTTGAGTGGGATAAAGGGCGTAGTATAAGAGTATAGGGAGTGACACGTACGCAGAAAGCTTCCGGTTCTCTTCCTCACCCGAGCGCCAGTGGACTCAGGCCACGAAGGCCAGAAAGATGAACTAAAAGTATTCGGAGGGGGCGTGGGCAAGCGACGGCATGGTAGTGGTCGTCTACGAATTGAAGTTAGCAAGGGTTGATCTGATAGACTAACTCGAGAACGAGTATGAGTGTCGAGTTGTGAGTGGCTAAGATATGGAACAAGTTCGAGGCTGCTTGTCGCCCATGTTGAAAAAGTAGAGCATATATTAGATTAAAATAGTTTACGTCGTTGATGGATAATTTTAAATAGAGATTTTCAGCTGTTGTAGGTGCGATATTGGTGCGTGGTAGCCAAGTGGCAGCGAGATTATAGTGTCGTCGTGGTGCAGTGCGATGGGGTTAGAGAAGAAAGTGAGAATGGTAGGGTAGATCGAGTACTAGGGCAGATTTTACATTGCGAGGGGTGCGTCTTGGATGTGGAGTGAACTCGATAGCGAATTGGAACATTCTTTCGCCCGTTGCCTGCAAGGCTCACTGACTCATCAATACTTCATGACGACAATTGATAGAGCAATTATACGTTTAATCGATTTGTTTCTATTTTATAGGCTTGCTTATGGAACATGACAAGTAATTTGAATGGAGCTTGTTGTCAAGGCAAAAATACACGTTGTCCAGGGGGAATGGACTCGAGTCTAACAGTGCTAGCTTATACCTCAACGAAGGTTAACAGGATATTCGTTGCCGGACCTGGAGGTTGTTCCCTCCCGCTTTTGTGAGGCACTTTCCCCGGTGCTAAGAAAAGTCCTGGCCACAGCTTGCATCGGAATCCATGTGTAACTAGCACGCGTTGTTGAAGCCATGCCTCTCCTAATACTTAACAGCCATATCTACACCCCCGTCGTTGCCTACTAGGTAAACCGTGTCCTTGGTGTTGGCGGTGAATAAGAATTGACCCTGGATTTCCGGTTTTGGCTAGCTTCGTAGCTTGCCGTATGCAACCAAAAATATGCCTAGCTCAACTTCGGCTCAACTCTAATCCCCTAGCACAGCCACTACTTAGCGACTACCCCGCTTATGCGAATATTAGGTGGTCGGGATGTTGGCCGCTCTATGTCATACGGGAACCCACTCGACCACAAAGGCTCATGACCCAAGGCTACTGAAGACTTCATACGTATAATATCTAACACTCCAGGAACTCTAACGGACCATTTATGGGCCCGTTTCTCCGTCGGCTGACCTCTCTCATACTGTTGAAGAAAACTGAGGAGCCGGCGATAGGCTGCGATTAGGGTAGACTCTATATATACTATCCTATCCGTTCTATCTTCTGTGAAACTACAAGAATCGAGCCTTTAGCAATTGTAAGATTCCCGATGAAAAATTGCATAGATATCTTTCAGCCTGGCGTACCGAAGGAGTTAAAATTCAGCTTCATGGCTAGCGGTGGAGGCTGTGCTAAGAAAAGGAAAATGTGGCGTCTGGTTCCAGATCGCTCAAAATCCCTTCTCCCCCTTTTATAGCTTCTGTCTTCATCCAACATTCTCATGGAACCTCTTAGTGTTACCGCATCGATCGTTGGTATCTTAGCAGCGGCAGCAAAGGTTGTTGAGATTCTCGGCCCGGCCATATCAAGACTCAAAGAAGCACAACCAAGTGCCAAAGCGATCTGCTCCGAGATTAACAATTCCATCACCATTTTGTCCGCGTTGCAGAAGCTCTTCGACAACCCGGATGTAGTTCCCCAGACACGGAAAGATCTGATCCAACTTGACCAATTAATCGCTACATTCACCGATGGAGTCCTCCTCTATTCGGAACTGGAAGCTCTTGTACTACAATTGGGCACTGCCACCGACACCTGGCGCTCCCGGATTCAATGGGCCCGCAAGGAAAAAGATTTTGCCTCGCTCCTATTAAAGATGCAATATTTTAAGAGCTCGATAACGGCTATATTGAATATTCTGCAATAGTGAGACCAGCGCTGAGTATGGATACATTCGAACGTCTGACTTACAATGATACAATAGCAATTCCGATATTGAAGCCGCTCGCAGCCAAACAGAACTTTCATCTGTTATTATAAGCATGTTGGAGAGTGATCGAGACCTGGCGCGACGGCTCACCAGTCTCGAACATTTCTTCAATACGAGCAACAATTTGAGCCGCCGACAGAGCACGGCCTGGAGTCAGCTTCCTGTGCAGCATGATTCTAGCCTTGGTAACATCAACAACGCCATTTCCATCCAGACAAACGATCGAGCTTCAATAGCAACAATCACCACGCCAATCCGATATTTCGATTTTGAGAGAGACCTCGAAGCATCAAGGGTGTACCGTCAGGCAACGAGAGATACTGTCGACTTTTCCTTCCGAAGTTCAGCTGTTGGGTCGCATGCTTGGTCCACCCTGTCAGACGTCAGCCTGTCCGATATTTCCACCATATCAGTTGTTGGGCTTCCTGTTTATCAGAAAGACATCACCAATAGCTATCACTATCAATTCGGAATGCTGCCGGAAGAATTTCCTGAACCAGGATCACTGCAGATACAAATTAGTCAGGCGGCAGGTCTTGTCAAGACCACTTTTCAAGATAACACTCGTCCATCGACAGATGATGAGAAAACATCTCACTCGAATGCTTCTTCTGGGAACCTCGAAATATTACAGGCAGCACGAGCGGCTCCCCGATGGCGATATAGGCGCCCGTGGCCCGGTAAGTTCGTACAAGAATACAAGCTTGTAGTCATGGGGGGAGGAGGCGTAGACAAAAGTTCTCCCGTTATACAAGTGGAACAAAATCATTGAGATAGAAGAATGAATATTAAAATGACCCGCAAGCTTATCCAATCGCACTTCGTAGACGAGTACGATCCAGCTATTGAGGACTCGTATCGCAAGCAGTGTGTAGTTGACGATGAAGTTGCGCTACTAGACGTATTGGACACTGCAGGCCAGGAAGAATACTCGGCAATGAGAGATCAATACATAAAGACTGGAGAAGGTTTCATGCTTGTGTACAGCATTACTTCTCGGCAGTCATTCGAAGAGATTTTTACATTCCAACAGCAAATTCTCAAAATCAAGGACAAGGACTACTTTCCAATGGTTGTTGTTGGTAACCATTGCACCAGGGAATCTGAACGTAGAGTCACTTCTCAAGAAGGACAGTCTCTTGTGCGTCAATTCGGGTGCAGATTTGTTGAAGCGGATTGCAAAACGCGGGAAAACGTTGAATATGCTTTCTTTGAGCTCATACGGGAGATGAGGGATTACGAGGAATATCTTTTAGAAGAACAGGAGCGCCGGATGGCAGATGAAAAGGCCGCCCAAATCACACAACCGACGGCGCAAGTTACTAGGATAAAGGCCGGTCGACGGCGAATGCCCTGGTGGAAGAAGACTAGAGTCGACCCATCACATCTAGACAGCATTGAGGAAGGCCTATGAAAAATACAAATTTACGGATACATCTACAAACCAGAGACTGGCTTTAAGTTTCTTGTCCGCTATTTTGCACTACCATTAACTCCAAGAAGGAATTCTTCGTAGGGCAAGATAGACATACTGCGTATTAGTATACTTCATCACTTGTATATAATCACCACTCCTCCAGCATACGCCTCAATCAAATAGCCTTTTCCAGTTTTTCGGTTGCAGGACGATTGAATCCCTTATTCAGTATGAATGTAAAAAGCTAATACATTCTATCTTAGAACCGCCGAAGGCCCCTTCCCTTTCTCCCCCAGCACCCCTCGACCACCTCCCCACCTCGAAGACCTCGCTGCCGTCGCCAACACCTCCTTCCCAGATTGGTTGACTTCGGCCATAGGCGTCGGCGCTGCCTGGGTCCGGAAGACGGAGCTCAGGCTGATGCTAGGCGCTGTCGTGCGGCTGCTTCTCTCAACTATCTATGAAATATACGAGAAGCGCCGACCTGCTACTCGCTGGGCCCGAGAGCGCGCTCAGGCGCAGGATATAGAGCTGGACGAACTGTGTAAGCACTGTCTATAGTTCTAGTAGATGTGTATAAAAGTGCCTGGTTAACTTCCTGGCGGAAGGCGTAGGCGGGATGCTGGGAAGCAGCACGCACCTTGGGGGTAGGTATATGGTACCCGGGAGTTTTGGTAATTCTGGGCTTTGATAGAATGAGAAGTTAGAATGAGAAGTTTCATGCTTGACAGAGGATAAGTTGAAAGTATCGTGCGTGATGTGATATAATGTGTATAAGAGAAGTAGAAGAAGCGGGAAGACAGGGTGAGAACTGTCTAGGATCAGACGTATATCTATTAGACTACCTACAGTATACAACTACTCGATCGCAGCTCGCTGCTCTCAAGCCAACACCATACAACTTATCTATCTCCACGTCTCACCAAAACTATCTCTATCTCTTTGCCCAGGTCTCCCTCGTCCACTGTCTACTTAGTTTTATGCCACTAGCCATCGCCCTCTCCACAGGTCCAAAAGACTCTTCGCCGCAAGAGTTCTCTTCAGTCCTCCCTGAAACATCCATGCCTTGATCTCCACCGCCTCAATGACCTCCTTCTTCGGCATATCAGCCAACGAAACGTCACACCCGCTTTCTTGTCTAATATTGAAACACATCTCACAAGCGCCGTGAAGACCCTGCTAGTATTTAAGCTGACATAGCTGTTGAATTGATCGAGCAGATATGGGATCGTGATACCTTTAGACGGGATTGCTCCGTGGATTTCCGCTGCGGCGGGTAATTGGCTCGGAGTAGGGGTATGTGGAACAAGAATGGTACTCGGCTTTGAGGCTATAGTAGTCGGAGAGGCGCCGTTGCTGGCAGGAGCACGACGCCCCTGAGACACAGTATCAAGGAAGAAATCTTCTGGAGAAACGTCTGTCCATGATCCCAAGAGTTTCTTGTACTCCTAGTTATCTACATCTTTCCGAATCTCCATAATAAGTCCAAGGTCGCCCTTCCAATGTGTCATATCCAACGTTCCGGATCGGAAGAGTAGGTACGAGATTAACCGTCGAACGGGCGTGCCAGGCTCGCTAGCCGCATGCATACAGAATATCATATTAAGGTTCGGTCCGAAACCCGGAGGTTCTTTTCTCTTTTCCCTTTCCCCCTTTCCCCTTTCCCCCTTTCCCCTTTCCCTGCATTCTTTGAGTCATATGCGCATTTTTTTCACGGAGTTTGGTGTGGACAAAACAGTCATCGACTTGGAGGGTGCGGCAGTCGCAGTTGAGATAGGCTTTTGGAAGCCCCGAGCGACATATAAGATTATAAGAGGCTGTTGGTAATCGGCGGCTGAACTTTTGGATTGAGTCCTTACAGTAAGAGCAGATACTCTTGTTGCAACATGCTACTTTCCAAGCATCAAATGCCAACATACTACAATAACCGCGGAAAAAGATTCGCGGAAAATCTTGTTTGGGACTGTCGGGCCTTAGTCCTTCAGTGCGACGGCGAGTGGCGCGGTGTTTGGATGGGTAAACGTAGCTGCGCTGGTATTGGTGGTAGGGGACTAGGTAATATGTCGGCTGGCGAGATATATAACGATGTTGTGCAATTTCAGGATATGGAGGGTGGGCACAATGGCTGGCAGGCCACCGAGGCGATGCGTGGTGAGATATTCGAAATCAGGAAGGAGACGATAGTAGAGCCAGTCGACAAAGAATTCCCAATGTGCGTTCTTCGGTACTGAAAGGAAAGAACTTTGATGGTAGGATGCGGCCGCGTGTAAGCGAAGAATCTAGGAGAGCTGATGGAGAGAAGTGTCCTATGGACTATGAATGCGGTTCCCTCTTTGTCCTTTCCCATCTTTTCCGGGTTCAAAAAAGACTGCAAAAAGATTTTCCCTCCGGAATGAATGAAAGAGTTTACGATTTTGGTTGGTATGCGGAATTGTACTGAGTTCTGGGAATCCATGGAGGACAGCTGATCAATTTGCTCGTCAATCCTGGATAGCATATGAATGAGCTCATTGATTAGCTTGTTTGTGTCCTGAGGTCTATTGACAACGGTTGTGTACGGCTTTGGGTTCAACAGAAGAACATGGCGGATTAGTGGTTAAGGACTCCGAGGGTGGATATTTTCGTTCAAGGCTACGCTTGGGACCCCAGGTTTCTGCAGACCTTGCGCTGTTGATGCATCGATGCCAGGTTGTGTGGGTACCAACTCGACTTGTAAGTGTGGAGAAGGCACTGCATTCAGATTAGAGGGTATTGGAGTCCCAGGAACAGATTGGTCTGCAAAACCAGGGGAATTTTCAGATGTTTCTGTTGAAACAATTGATACTTGGGCATTAGCATCCTGAGCGGTGGTATGGCGCTTGAGAAAGCTTTTGGGTCGTCATCGACGTTAAGATCAGGGTTCTCCTTCCTCACGAACGATAAACTGAATCTTGGCTTATTCCACTCTGATGATAGGTGATCTTGGGGTGTTTTGAATCCCTTGCCGGATGGCAGCGGCGTAGCTATATCTAGTAGCATGCAGTTGGATAGACAGGATGTTGGGTGGAGTCCATCCAAAAAAAAGGTGGAGGCATTTTTATACAGGATAAATTAGGGTTAAAGGGATGTTTTGACATTCCAGGTCTAAGGAAAAGAGATCGGGAATGGCTTACTTGCGCTGTAATGATGTCTTCAAGCGGTCTACGGGCATCGTGGAAGAAAGTAGCATATTTGGCATGTTTCATTTTGTTACGTTCCAATTTCTACCATTTAACAGAGGCCATTTCCAGTCGCCATCCTTAATGCTAGCAGTAGAAAATCTGACATACGCCTAGAGAGCGATGACTGCGTGACAGAGCAAGAAGGCATCCGGGCTACACTACGGCAGTGGAAGCGTAATGTTAAATGCATAGGCGCTATTTCCATGCCCTGACACGAGTTTAGATAAAATAAAGGTGTGAGATGAAGATGTGTACATGAAGTTGTTCTGTGATGGATGAGAAGAAGTCTAAAGTACCACCTGGGCCGATCTCCGTGAGCGGTCCTAGTTCCGCGCCATCGGAATTTACTGTCACCGCTTCGACTGCACCTATGTCACCACCATCACTCCAGTCCTCCTCCCACTTAATTCACACCTCCTTCTCCATGGCAATATAAGGCATACAATCTACTTTGAGGGCCTCCGTGCCGCCCTGCGTCCCCGCACAATGCCGCCTTTCGTCTCCCGCAAACGCGACCGCTCCAGCTCCCCAGCACCCGGTCCATCTAAACGCAGTCGCGCCGCGCCCCCTCGCCACGCCAAAGAATCCGTTTTCCAGACGCTAGATGCCTTGCCGATGCTGTCGCGCTCTCTCTCGCAAACGAAGGCCCTGTTAGAGGAAGAGGATGAGTCAGAGCTCACCGACCCTGGAAGCAGTGACGATGAGTTTGAAAATGTAATCACAAATGGGGCGGTACAACCGAGAAACTTAAAGGACAAGAATAAGGTAGCTGGACATGAAGAAGACAGGGAGAGTGGTGCAGAGAGCGAAGATGAGGAATGGGAAGATGCTCTAGGTTCACAGCATCCCCATCATCGCCACAAAGACAGTTACGGACCTGTACCCGTTGTTTCCGGAGACCTTGAACTCACGCTCTCATCTTCAAAGAATCTCACGGCTTTTAAAACGACTGCGACTGGAAAGAAAGGCCCTTCGAAAATTCAGCGCCAGATTAGGACTGTGACGCATTGCATGCATGTCCAGTTTTTAATGTTCCATAATCTGATGCGGAACGCGTGGGTTCAAGATAAGCACGTTCAGAAGCTACTAGTGGAAGATTTGACTACGGGTTGTTGGAGGGAGATGGATCGGTACTGGAGGAATGCTGGAATCTCAGACGGACCGAAGCGAGTCGTGCAACATGATTATTTGAGACGAGAGGCCGAGGTATTTGGGGAATCTAATAACTGGAATGAGATGGGAAAGAAGGGAGTCAAAGTATATGCTGGACCTCAGTCAAAGGGCAAGATTGCGAAGGCTGATGGCAAGGGAAATTCTGGGAAGCCCAAAGACAAAGGGACGAGGAGTAGCGATAGAAATCAACGGGATTGGGGCGCTACATCAGACCGTCTCGAACCGAATACTCCGAATCTGTCAGCCGGTGATCCTATACTGCGGCTTCTGAAGTACCTCTCCGCATTTTGGAAGTCAAAGTTTAAAATCACAGCGCCCTGTCTTCGGAAGCGTGGTTATCTATCACCATCAACTCTCGAAGCAGAAATCGCAGCATGGCGGGATAATCCATCCAACGCGGATTACTTTAGCGAGCGAATTGAGAATCTCGAAGCATTCCGCGACAGAGCTCGAAAATGTGAAGGCAGCCGAGACGTCGGTCAGCAGCTCTTCACGGCACTACTACGCGGCCTGGGTATCGAAGCACGAATGATAGCAAGTCTGCAACCGGTAGGCTTTGGCTGGAGTCAATGCGAAGAAGGGAAGTCCAAGAACTTGGATAAACTAAAATCAAGATCAAATGCCGCCGAAACAAACAAGTCTAACACCTCACCGAACAAGCCAAAAGGAAAGTCGAACGCAGTTGCTGGTACTACAGATACTCCCATCGACCTTAGTGACTCCGACGGCAGCAACCTCAGCAGCGCCATCTCCATTTCCTCCGATTCCTCCATCTCCATATCTCCTACCAAGAAGCTTCCAAAAGCTATCAACCGCAAATACGATGAGGAACTGCCATACCCAACATACTGGACCGAAGTCATTTCACCCTTAACCCACACCCCGATCGCCGTATCACCCCTCCCACGCTCCAAAATAGCGCCCTCCTCCTCGCCAGACGATCTCCTGAACTTCTACTGCCGCGGGACTTCCGCGGACAAGGCAAAACAAGTTTTTGCCTACCTCATCGCATTCTCCTCCGACGGCACAGCCAAAGACGTAACAACTCGCTATCTCCCTAAACACCAATGGCCAGGCAAAACAAAAGGCTTCCGGATTCCCGTTGAGAAAATCCCTATTCACAATAAACGTGGGAAAGTAAAGAAATGGGAAGAGTGGGACTGGTTCAAATCTGTTTTACGGCCTTACGCCCGGGATATCGGTAATCGCCGAGTCTGGGACGAGGTAGAAGACGAAGGTGATCTCGTTTCCGCTCAACCTTCCAAACCGAAAGATATGGACGAGGAAGGTGGGAAAGAGACTTTGCAGGGTTATAAGAATTCTGCAGAATATGTCCTCGAGCGCCATCTCCGCCGTGAAGAAGCTCTCAAACCCAGCGCAAAGATCATCCGATATTTCGCTACCGGCAAAGGCGACAAGGAGAAGAAAGAACCTGTCTACCTCCGCAAAGACATCGTACTCTGTAAAACAGTCGAATCATGGCATAAAGAAGGTCGAGAAGTGAGACAAGGCGAACAACCGCTCAAATACGTACCCATGCGCGCTGTCACCATGACACGCAAACGCGAGATCGAAGAAAGGGAAAGGGAGGAAGGGGAGAAAGTGAAGCAAGGATTGTATTCTGAGGCACAGACGGACTGGATTATCCCGAATCCCATTCAAGATGGAAAGATACCAAGAAATGCGTTTGGGAATATTGATGTGTATGTCCCAACTATGATCCCGAAAGGTGCGGTGCATATACCGCTTAGAGGCACTGCGAAAATATGTAAGAGGCTGGGAGTAGATTTCGCGGCAGCTTGTACGGGGTTTGAATTCGGGAAACAGCGCGCGGTCCCAGTTCTTACCGGCGTTGTTGTCGCTGCCGAAAACGAAGATTTGGTTATTGATGCTTGGGAAGCGGATGAGGCAGAGAAGGCAAGGAAAGAGGCCGATAAGAAAGAAAAATTAGTGTTGGGATTGTGGAAGAAGTTTTTCGTCGGCCTCAGAATAGTCGAGCGAATGAAACGCGAGTATGGGGATGACGCTGAACAGCCTGCTCCAGAGCCAGCGATGAGTGCCAAGGCGTTGGAGAAATCGGAATGGGAGACCTTCAATAATCATCAGGATTTCGAGGGTGGCTTTTTGCGCGAGGAGCCGGGCATAGGAGAGTTGATGGAGGGTGGATTCGTCAGAGGTGAGCAGCAGGAAGGGCATGCTACAACTTCACATGGCGGCGGCTTTCTAGCTGAAGATCATGAAGGCACGGAGGTTGATTACATTCCCAGCCCAGACCCTCCAGGCCATACTGGCGAGTTGACAATCGACCACGGCGACGAAGAACCGGCACCCGAACCTAAACCCGCTGAGAACGCTTATCAAACGCCCATGTCGCTGCACTCCACGCTCCAAAAACCTGTCTCTGATCCCGAACCAGACCCCGAAATCCAAGTCCCACCGCCGAAGCCTAATGCTCGTGGACGCGGTAAAGCATGTGCACCTCGAAGCTACAAATCTACAAGGACATCTCGAAACAAAGCGCTGAATTTCGCTGATGAAGACATGGAGTCTGAGCGTTCCGAACTTTCGGAATCAGGTGATGATGACGAGGAAGAGTTTACGGTAACGAGAAATGCGAAGAGAAAAGCACCAGCTCGAGGAGCGCCCAAGCGTAAAGCAGCAAGGAAGAGTGAGATGGCGGTCAAGAGCCATTACTTTGAGCATGGGAGTGATGAGGAGACGGATTTGAGTCCGGTCAAGAAAGGTAGGGGCAGGAGGAAGACTAGAGGGTGAAGGTATTAGATGTGTAGATAGGGTAGACATGAATGAATACCACAGTGCAATGATAGTCTATTATGCTGGTTTCATGGGTGCAGTGAGGTCATATGTGTGGCTAACTAGGAGAATGGAGCATTGGGGAAATAGAGGGATACTGGAACTGTATGATAGGAGTGTATATGTGTGAACGAATACTCCCGAGTGCAATGACAGCCTGTAGTGGTTATCTCACGCGCCAGACGCTCGCTCATTGGTTGAAATTCAATCACATGATACACCTGCTCCGTATACAGTGAAGCGAATTTCATGAGCGGGGCGCCTGAGGAAAATTGGTTCCACGTTTGGTGGTACTGCGACCAAAAATGCCTAAAAGCCCTACTTTACAGTGCTTTTATGTACTACACATATAAGATAATTTTAAGGAGTCAAATGCAGTATATAAGTATATATCTTTTTTATAGTAATTTGCACTTATTTTAACAAAAAAATCATGCCTTTAAAGGTGAAGTATACCGCCAAAAAAAGTGCGCGTTTTGTATAAAGGGTGCGGCTCATTATATAACGTTTTTATAAGCACACAAGCCCTTAGACTTTCCCTTCTTAATAAGTAAGGTTTTAACTAATAAGAGAGTCTTACTCACGGCTCTTGGCACCTCATTAAATAAAGTTAATCTTAAGTGTCTGTAATCTTCCTAATAACATGTTAATATAACGCTCCCAGGACAGGGCTATAGGCGCTGTAGATATCTTCTAATAGAAATAGACTTTTATAATTACCCTCAGGAAAATTAGTAAGTGAAAATTCGGTAAAATAGTAGATAATCTAGGCATCCCTAAGTTAACTATAAGCACTGTTTATTATTAAGCTTAAAACTAAGCTAGTAATGATAATATTCACGTAATATTAGCCTTAATACCTTCTTAATCTAATTATCCTAGTAAGAAACTAAAGGTGGAGGATAATAGCAAGCTATCCAGTTAAATGCATAAAATAATAATTAATAAAGGAGACTAGAAAATAGTAGCTATAGTTCACCTAGTTCTCTAAGAAGTTAGTATTAATAAACTTAGCTAAAGGTAGATTAAAAACGTCATAAAGGAGCACTAAGATCCTAAATACGATTATATAATTATTTAAAAAGTATAGCCTAAAAAGAGTAAGCTAGATAAGGAGGATAAGAAATAGTAAGTTAACTACTTATAATAATTAATAAATAAGTACAACCTGCGTTTCCCTAAGCTTATATTTATTTATTATAATAAGACTTTAAAGCTTTTTAGAGGTACTAATAATTGTGGAGGTAAGTAGAAGATCTCTATACCTTAAGGTTATAACGTTAATTTAAATAACTTTACTATATATATTAATTCTCCTTAGTTCTTTATAATTTATGCTGCTGTATTTTTTTATGTTACCTACTTATATAAGAGGCCCTATATTACCTAGGTAGCTATTTCTAAGATTAAAAAAGATTACTTAAAAACTAGAGTTATAGCCGCTAATAAAGAAGATTAATAATATTATAAGTGATAGTAGAAACAGGCCCTTATTCCTAGCACGCCTAAGTATAAATAATTAGAGGAGATTAATAATAAAATTAAAGCTAAGAATACTAAATATTATTATTAATACTTAAGCTATAGTAGAAAGGGCCTATATAATAGGAAATCACCAAAACAGGTCTTCAAGCACGAGATTTTTACGTATACTAAAGGTAAAGATATAAATGTGATCTGGTTATTATAAACGGTAATAATAAAATAGCTATACTTAAAGAGCTAAGAGAACTAGCTATAATAGCTAATAAAACTTTAAAATAGAAACGTATATTTAAGCTGGAAAAGAAGAACTGTAAGTAGATATAAGACATATTAGCACAAGCTAAGGTAAGAACTAAGAAATAAGAATAGAAATATAGAATTATACTATAAGATTAGAAGCAGTTATGCACGTGATTAGGTAAAACTTAGTAGCTAGAGATATTAGAAAGAGCTAAAAGCTCTAATATCTCTAATAATTTCTAATAGTATCTAATATACTACTAATAGGTATACATTATACGCATAAGGGATTTCCTATAAATATAAGACATAGAATAGCTTAGGGATATTTTGGATTCTTTATAGTTACTCTAAAATCGAGATCTTATCTCTAAGTTAAGATTTTAATATTAAGTGAAGTAGTCTAACTACTATCTTATTTATTCTATTATATAACCTCTTTCTACTTTTATGATAAAGACTAAACTCTATTCTATTAAACCTAGAGCTATCTGTTTAAGATACGGAAAGAACTAGAAGCTTATTAAGTAACTAGTTAGAAAAAAGTTACAACGTAAAACGTACTATTAGTTAAGGCAACTTATAATATTATAACTACTCTTTAAAAGAGTATAGGAGAGGATGTTGGATTAATTCCAACACATAAATTTCTAATTATAGTCTATAATAACTTACTATAAGGATAAATAAGAACTCTATTTATTAGAAGATAGTAGCAGCGAAGAAGAAGTTATAATAAGACCTTTATCTACTACTAAAAGTATATTAGGTATAAAAAGTACTTAACAGATTATATAAAAATAGGGGGCAGCTATTATGGAGTTACGTGATACCTTAATTAGTATAAAATAATAAGTTAATATAGTAAAAAACAGAAAAGGAGGTATAGTGAAAATATACCTACTAGTAAAATTTAATAGTAATAGAGATAATCTTAAGATATTTATAACAACAATAAACTTATACTATTAGTTTAATTAAGTATTATTTATAACTAATTAGGATTAGATCTTAGCAGCTAGTATGAATATAATAAGGAGAGCTATAAAATAGTTTAAACTACTAGTAAAAAACTATTTAGTAAACAGAGACCTAAACCTAGGAATAGTAGGACTTAAAGACTATAATAATAATATAAAGCAAGCGTTTAAGAACTATAAAGTATTTAAAAAGGAAATAATTATAGTCTTTAGTAAAATTAATAAAGAAATAGAGATAATTTAAAAGCTTTAATAACTTAAGTAATAAACATTAATAGCTAACTACACAGCAGAATTCAAGTAAATCTAATTATAATTAAATTAGAAAGATTAACTATTAATTATAATATACTATGTGGGACTAAAAGACAGAATTAAGGATAAAATTTCATAAGGAAAATAACCTAGTATACTTCTAAAAATTATTAAATAAGTAGTGACTATTAATAACTACTAGTACTAAAGAAAACAAAAAAAGAAAAATAACACTAGGCTAGTAATTCATGCACTATGAAGGAATAAAAAGAATATCTAGATTTATAATATAATAGAAATCAACCACGTATCAGTTAAAAATGTATGGATTAATAAAAGAAAATAAGATAAATATATTAAGAAATAAATGGATCATTATGCGCGCAAGGCATGCTTAGGATATAAAAAAAAAGAATATTTTATTAAAGACTATAAATAATAAAAAGTAGACGTTAAGTAGGCTTATGTTTAAACTAAAGCACTAATTAAAATTACTATAATCTAAGTAGAGAAAGCTAAAGACTAAGTAACTTAAGAAATAATTATAAAGTAAATTTAGAAAGAATAATACTAAATCTATAAAAGCCATACACATCTTAAATAAGAATATAAAATACTATATTAATAAGTTAAGAATTATCTAGTAGAATGGGCTAGTGATATGATAACTATTATATAAAAAATAGCTATCAGATAATACTAAGCTAGCTTTATAGAAAAAGCTAATTAATTCTATAAGATAATTTAATAAAAAGAAGGACCCTTTAAGGCTAAGGATCAGAAATTCAAACAGTATCAAGATTAAGAGATAATAAAAAATAAAGAGCTAATATTTACAATAATTATATAATAAGTACACTAGGAATATTACTAGATTTATAGATTAGAGTACTATAAAAAGAAATACTATATTACTAAACACTAAAAGATTACCCTAGAAGACGGAATATATAAGTGCTAATAAGTACTATAGGTAGCTAGAAATAAACAGCATAAAAAACTCAGCAAACACGAACTAGCTATATAGATAAATAAAATTTAAAAATAAGAATTTATACTAGTTATAAGTCTAGTAACTTATTACCACCCTGTTAGATATCTTAAGTTAGGATGAAACTAAAATAAGTAATTAGAAAAGAAACTTACTCTATCTACTTTATAGATATAAGATAATAATACTGCTAAGAAATCTATGTAAAAGAAATACTAGATATATAAAAAAAAGATATATACTAGATAAAACTATAAATAGGTAGCTTACACTATAAGAGTTAAAAAACTAAAGACAAAAAAAGTACTAAAATAAATAGCTTAGAAATAAGAACTTAACACTTAACAGGAGCTAATCTATACGGATTCTGAAAAAAAACTTCAAGACCCAAAAACAGAAAAACATAAATAATTAAATTAGGATAAATGCTAAATAGGATGCTGATATTACTAAACTAAATACTATTAAAATAAATAGTTAGCTACAGAGTTACATGCTAAGCTAGTAGTAAATAAATATTTTTTAAAATAAAAGTACCGAAATTACAGAGAGATAGTAAGAAAGAAATATAAGGTTTTAACTAAGAAATAATACTAACTCTTTAGATGCCCTATTTATAGATCTAAGAAGAAAATACTAAAGAAATAATTAATAGTTAGAATAATACTATTAATAAAAAACTAGAAGGCCAGTAAGTAATGACTAAGCTACTAGAAAACTAATCTAAGGTTAAAAAATAAATAATAACACTTAATTATATATAACTTAAACGAAAACATGAAAATAAGCTATATATAGATATATATATTAATAGCTTTTAAATTTAAGCACTTATAAATAGCAGGGCTAGTAAGACATTAATATTAAATTAATAAGTATAGAAATACTAAATATTAACTAGAGTTCTAGACGAACTTATAAGAGTAGTATATATAAACAATAATCTAGTAACATTCAGAAAAAATCTAATTAACCTTAAAATAGAGAATGTAACTATTAAGGCAGCAAGTTACACAAATAACTACTATATTAAGATTATAAATTTAGGTAATAAGGATCTTATATTAGGATAGAACTAGCTAGTATAATAGAATCTACTAATTAATTAGAAGATAAAGTCTATAGGAATTAGGAAGAACTACTATAGATAAATAAAAGCTATAATATAGATAAAGAAAACGATTTTTCATAATACCACGTTTATTGTGCCAGACGAATATTAAGATGAATTCAAAGAATAGTTCTTTAAAAAAGCTAAAGACTAATTACTAGAATACTAGAATTAGAATTATAAGATCGTTCTTAAAGAAGGAACAGATCTAAAACCAGGACCATTATATCAATTATCTATTAATTAATAAGAAGAGTTATGACGGTATCTAAATAATAACTTAAAAAAAGAATATATATAGGAAAGTAAAAGCGCGATGGCATCACTAACACTTTTTATACTAAAAAAGAATAGAAAACTATAATTATGTGTTAACTATAGATACTTTAATAAAGCTATAGTAAAAAACTACTACCTAATACTACTAATATTAGAACTTATAGATAAACTCAGAGGAGCTAAATAGTTTAGCCTCTTTAATATTAAAAACAGATACTACCGGATATGAATAGCTAAAGAACACGAATGGATAACTACATTAAAGATAAGATACGGGTTATTTAAATACCTAGTTATGTTATTTAAACTTATAAATATACTAGCAACATTTCAGATAATTATTAACCATATACTAAGAGAATATCTAGACGTATTTGTGATAGTATATCTTAATAATATGCTTATATACACGAATAGAATACTAAAAGAACATGTTAAGTATACTAAGAAAGTATTACAGAAACTCAAAAAACACAGACTATATATTCAAACAGAAAAATATATATTCTATAGAAAGGAAGTTAAATTCTTAGGATATCTAATATCCTGAGACGGAATAGTAGTTGACTTAGATAAAACTAAAGACGTTTTATTATAGCCTATACTAACTAATACTAAAGAAGTTTACTCTTTTCTCGGATTTATGGGTTTCTGCTAATAATTTATTAAGAACTATTTAAGAATCACAGCGCCCTTAACGGAATTACTAAAAAAGAATTAATAATTTAAGTAGAAAGCTAAGGAAAACGAGGCTTTTATAATTCTAAAGAAGATATTCTAAGAACTACTAATATTAAAGATGTTTAATTTATGACTTTAAATAGAGATATATATGGACGTATTAGACAGAGCTACTAAAACCATCCTATTATAAATATAAGATAATAGATATAAATACCTAGTAGATTTCTTATCTCACAAACTTATAACTACTAAGTTAAACTATGATATTTATAATAAGAAACTATTAGCAATAGTTTAAGTATTTAAAAAATAGAAATATTACTTAGAAGGAGCTAAGCACTAGATTGTTGTCTATTCAGATTATAAAAATCTAATAACATTTATAATAATAAAGAAACTAAATTAATAATAAGTTAGATAGTAGGAACTAGTTTCTATATTTAACTTTTAAATACTATATAAAGTTAGAAAAGAAAATATAGTAGTTAACGCACTTAGTAGAAGAGCAGACTATATAAGGGATATACTAGAGATCTATAATATAGTACTCTAATAATAATAAAATAGATTTCTAGAAAGCTTATAAATTAATATTAAGCATATAGTTATCATTAAAAACACTTAGGAAAAATAAATAAGGAATTTTAATAATAGATAACTATAGTAAAATCTAGACTAAAAAATAATCTATATACTAGACGTATTATAAACTAAACTTATTAAAGACCAATATTCAGCTAAAATGCACGGATATTAAGGAATTAAGAAGACTATAGAATAAATTAACAGACACTTCTAGATTCCTAGAATTTAAAATAAGGTTAGGAAAATTCTTTTAGACTGCGTGGAATATAAAAAGAATAAGGCATTAAAATATAAAAAGTATAGACTTATATAACCTATACCTTTACTAAATAAACTATAGGAATTAGTTATAATAGACTTTATTACAGGAATACCGATAATCACTACCTAAAGAGGCTAATAGTATGATATAATACTAGTTATTATTAACAGACTAATAAAGTACGCTTACTTTAAACTAACCTATACGGAAATTAAAGTAAATAAATTAGCTATATTACTAATTAAACTTTTAATTGCATGATATGGAATGCCATGAGAATTTATCACAGACAGAGACAAATTATTTATATTAATATTTTAGAAGATGTTTATAGAACGGCTAGAGGCAAAATACCGTCTCTTAATAGTATTTTATCTATAAACGGATAGACAGACAGAACGGATAAATTAAACACTAAAATAATATTTATAAATATACGTTAATGAACTATAAGATAATTAGATTAACTTATTATTAATAGCTAAGTTTATATATAACTCTGTAAAGTTATTAATAATAGGAAAATTACTATTCTATATAAACTATAGTTATAAGCCTACGGCTTATCAAGAACTACAGACACTAAATAAAGTATTAGAATTTATAAGAAAAAAAGTTAAAGATTTATAGGTACTTTATAAAGAAATCGCATGAAAAATCACCTATAAAGATAATCTTAGCAAATAAATTAAGGATAAGTCTAAAGTTAAGGGACTAACCTTTAAGGAGGGGGATAAGATTTTCTTAAAAAAAAAAAATTTAGAAATAAAACAACCATCACGAAAACTAGATCACGTAAAATTAGGACTATTTAAGGTTAAATGGTAAACAGGACCTGTAAATTACGAACTATAACTACCTAAGAATATAAAAATTTACCTAGTTTTCTATATCTCTAAACTAGAACCAGTACTATAGGATGCTAAACTATAGATAAGACTTAAACTTAAAGAAAATACTACTAAGTATAAAGTTTAATGAATTTTAGACTACTAACGGTTTAGGCGTTAGTGGAAATACTTAGTTAAATAAAAAGAATATAGACCTAAAAATAACACCTAGGAGCTAATTAGGAACTTAAGAAACAATCCGAAGCTAATTAACTAGTATTATTAAATAAAGTAGTAAAGGCTTACTTTAAGGCGGAGTCTAAAGCATAAAGAGAATATAAGATATTCTATTTAAAACTAGAGAAGAAAAACGAAGTAGCACTAGATATTATAAGTTATAGTATATAAACTTTTTAACCTTAAGAACAAGCCTCTTTCTCTTTAAGAGCTTAGACTTTACGGATTAAGGTTATCTCTTAATTAAACATCTCCTTCTCTTTAGAATCAACTTTCGTAAGCTTATGATGAAGTTAAAGGGCATAAAAATAAGCCTCTAGAGTATTCTCTTTAGCCTTTTCAAGCTAGCAATAAAGTTTTTTCTTATTATGATTAATATAATCCTACTTAGGCTATAAGATAATCAGATTACATTTTATATTATAATTATTATAAGCTGAATAATAACTGGAGCTTAAATTCATAAGGTAATTATTACCTTAATAAGAATAGTTTAAGTAGAGTATTAGCATATAACAGAGTTCATTATAGATCTAAGAAGCTAAATAGTAAACATATATTAGAAATAACTTAAGGCATATTATTATTAGAAAGCTAGGCAGGGAAAAAAGGGAGTTAAGAGTCTTATAGTTTAGAACACTAAGTAAAAGACCTGCTGCCTTTATACTACTTATAGAAAGAAAAAACTATCTTCTAAAACAAAGACTTAGAAAAGGGGGATAATATTATGGACAGTAATAATAAAGTAGCTGCACCTAAAGAGCTAAAGAAACTAGCTATAATAGCTAATAAAGCTTTAGAATAGAAACGTATATTTAAGCTAGAAAGGAAGAACTATAAGTAAACATAAGATATATTAGTATAGACTAAGATAAGAGCTAAGAAATAAGAATAGAAATATAAAACTATACTATAAGATTAGGAGTAGTCCTGCACGTGATTAGGCAAGGCTTAGCAGCTAGAGATATTAGAGAAAGCTAAAAACTCTAATATCTCTAATAATCTCTAACAGTATCTAATATACTACCAATAGGTATACATTATATGCATGAGGGATTTTTTATAAATATGAGACATAAAATGGCTTAGGGATATTTTAGATTCTTTATAGTTACTCTAAAATTAAGATCTTATCTCTAAGTTAAGATTTTGACCTTGAGTGAAGTAGTTTAATTACTATCTTATTTATTCTATTATATAACCTCCTCCTACTCTTATGATAAAGACTAAACTCTATTCTATTAAACCTAAGGCTATTTGTTTAAGATACGGAAAGAACTAGAAGCTTATTAAGTAACTAGTTAGGAAAGAGTTATAATGTAAAATATACTATTAGTTAAGGCAACTCATAACACTAGTACGCTGAAATATATTAAAGAAATATGTATTTCCATACTATAAGACAATTAGAGAGGAGAATTAAGGATTATGGATTTACTTTATAGAGAATAATATTTATTTCCATCAGACTACTTGCTATTACCTCTGCTATATAATTTATAAGAAGGAAATTAAGTTTACTTTTTATTTACTTTAGTTACTAGATTTACACCCAATTAAGCGCTGTTTTGGCAGGTTAGAAGGTTTTATTAATAGTTATACTATAATATCTTCTTCACAAATGGTAAAGAAAAAGGCAGAGAGATGGATAGAGTCAGTTTAGCAGAAAAATCCTATAATAGAGTTATATATAGCTAAATATCTCTACTCTAACTACTTTATATGTGTAGTAAAGCTCTGTATTGAATATCAAGGTAATAACAACTTCCGTGCATAGAATAAGCGAAAATATCCTAATTATTTTAGCCTATTTTCAATGATTTTTAGTTGTTTTGTTATGACAGCCAATTTTGATGAGGTTACTAAGAACGAGCTTATTATAACTTATAAAAACATTATGTAATAAGCCGTACTCTTTGTAAAAAGACATATATTTTATTACCCCCTCCCTTCACACAACCACGCTATATAATTTATATCCAAAAGTTAGGGCCATTTATATAGAAATATGCGAAAAAGCTTGACTTTATAGTATGCTTTTATCTATTGTAGTTGTTGTTGTGTGCCTACTTAGAGAGAAGCTAAAAGTAGGCAAAAAAAGACTAAAGTGGCATACTTCACCCTTAAAGACTTGCTTTTTTGTTAAAGTAAGTGCAAAAAAGTATTAAAAAGATGATCTTATATACATGGTGCATAAAAACACTGTAAAGTACGGCTTTTAAGCATTTTTTTATTTTTTGTCGCAGTACCACCAAACGTTGAACTAATCCTTCGGGGAGGATTCCCTTGGATAGGGAGCAGGCAGCCTCCTACCATCCTCCAACGAGGGTCTGGCTTGTGAGATAATGTAGTGGCTGGTTTTAACGGTATAGCGAGTTGCTATTAGCCTAACAAGGATAGAGTAAGGTTAAGGAAATTGAATGGGTTTGGGGCATGTTAGGCTTACGGATGTGGATGTACTGTAGGTGCGTTGAATCCAGTTTGGTGCGTAATGATATGAACATGTTTAAATGATGGTAAGGATCGAGTTAATGCCTACATGCTCAGACCGGAGGTTGGGGGAATAAACGCAATGTCCGTTTCAAGGAAGGGCAGTGGAGATAAAGGCTGGCAAGGCTAAATTAGGAACGCGGAACTAGGTACATTTGTAACCTATTCCAAGTATGATGTTGATTACAGTGATGGTCGAGGGTGATGATTAGATATCTATTTAATGTACAGGCCTAGAGAAATAATGAGATCACGTGGATTGGTGACATTGTCTAGCCGTTTATGGCTAGACCAATTTTTACTTGCATCGCGCGTCAAACGTCGCAACTCCCCACCGTGTGTTCAGCACCATCAATGCCTCCGAGCTGCCTTGCCTTAAACCGCGAATTTGCTTTAGCAAGGTTGCAAGCTGCAGGTGGCTGCAATCGTGATTGGATCAAAAACTGGGAGAAAGAACTGTACACATCTTTGTCCGCCTTTTCAGCCTTGTCTATTTACTGGTGAACCATAAGCCCGATAAGCGGCTCTTACGTTTCGCCACTCGTATTAGACTGCTCAGCCTCTACGAATTAGACAATCACGGTACGGCTTCCGTCCATTCATTTCTCACCGGTTTCTTGTCTGCCAATCCGGAGATGGCAACTTTCCTTACACATTGGCCGTACCTGCGGCATTTATCTGCCTATTTCCCTCAATCGCTCGCCCATAGCCAGCAAATAAGTCTCCTCTTCAGCTTGATTCAACCATCATGCCCGATGAGAACCAAACAGCATCTGGCCTGAGAATCTACAATGTGCAATCCGCTGAGCCATCATGGATTAAAGGAATTGTAATATACTATAAAACCAATCACAATCTGGATCCATACGGACTGAGCTCGGATCATTGGCCGCCCGGCGACTGCATGCTCTTGCTCTCGGGCAAGCAATTGATTGGCCTGGGATGCTATATACTCTCCGAATTGAGAAACCGGAAACATGGCAATAAACGCAGCAAACATTACACCACACAAGAACTAAACGGTTATTCAATACAATATTTCAAACAAGATTGGTAGTCAGAATACTCGAAACGACAGAAACGGGCGGACGCATTTTCCCCCAAAAGGAACAGAAACTTCTGGACGCAGCAGTCGCACTGAAAGACTGTAAGACTACAGTGAGATTTCGTCTATTGCTCATCGAGGAAGCATTGAATCTGAGGTCAAAAAATTCGAGCGAACCTTCTCACGCTGAATATACCTATCACTTTGAAGCCTCTAGTAGGTCAATTCAAGCGACCTTTGTTGTAGAGCTTTCTAATGCAGATTTTACAGGCTCCTTTTCACAAGGAAGTGGCGAAACGCACCACTCTGCAAGCTCTCACTTTTCCGCAGCAAGTTTTAACACGGCTCGCTCACATACGAGTGCTCCATCTCAGAAGGCCAAGGTTATACCCGGGGGGTACAAATGCTCTACTCTTTTTATGTAGCATCTATTAAACCTCCTCTAACCAACACGCAGCAAGAATGACGACTACTTCAAGCTTCTGGAAGCTCAAGGATTGTTTCCAGTGGATCCTTTCAGGTAGAAGAATTTGTCCATATTGCGAGCCGAGGACTTCCTTGAAGCTCAGGAACCGCAATTGCAGAAAGTTTCCGATGCAGGAGGATTCTTCTGGCCCGTGAAACCATTCGATGCAGTCCGCATTTTACTGCGTCCATGGCTATTCGAGGAGTCGCCCACTTGAACAGGCTTTCGCATTATCACATCGTCAAGGTTGTTGGAATTTACGTCATGGGCAAGGATCTTTCTATGCTTCTCTACCCTGCCGCGGATCACAATATCGAAACTTTTCTATCATACGTTAAGACTTCGTCTTCAAACTGAACCAGGATAGATCTTTCCAGAGTCCTTATCGGATTTTTTCAATGCCTCGCCAACGCTGTCAACTATATTCATGACCAAATCACAAAACACATGGACATCAAACCCAAAAGTATCCTTGTGTGGAAGATCAAGCCAAAATTAGATTCGCACATAGCTGTCTGGAAGTCTATATCGCAGATTTCGGAATTGCGCCGTCATATACTTCCACCGCAGACTCTGAAACGGAGGGACCTACCATGTTCACGAAAAGGTATGCAGCGCCAGAAGTAGTTGATAGAGATAAACACGGCCTCCCCGCACATATCTTTTCTCTTGGGTGTGTCTTTACCGACATGCTTGCCACGCTCGCCTCAATAGAAGATGTTGACCTTCAGCAATAACTCGGGGACCTTTGTGCTTCAAATTCAGTTGGGGATACTTCTTATCAAGCCAACATCGATGAAGTTCGTACATGGATCTCGGAGACGTTCTTGCATGGCTCTTATCATAGCAACTGCATGGTCACCTTCCCCTTGGAACTCTTGTGTCCTATCATTGCACGAATGATTTAACACTATTCGAATTAGCGTCCCTCGGCCGCTCAACTGGCAGCGCTATTTGGTGTACCCGGCAATTGCTGTCCTCGGAAGTGATGGCCCCTGAATTTTTGAGCCTGTTATGGAGACGGCTGCAGCAGATATCTCGCCATATGGCCCGGAATCCTATCCTTACCATAACTTTTTACCAGGATTTGATCCTCAGATGATCTTTCATATCTGATTAGCATGAACACTACTACCCGAGTGGGATTCCTCCCCTTTACATCGAAAATACACCCAGAGACCATTACGGCGATCCGCATTCTCCTCCATAACCCGGTCGCACCAAGCCTCATCATTGGAAACCCCGACGTCAGTTCAATAACGATCCCCTTCCGCGTAGACGTCCTTCTGGAGTCCCAAGTCAGAAGCCGTCTGATGGTCATAACGTTGGGCGCCAATCCCCTCCTCAAGCAAACCGCTCCCGCAAGCGTCAACTACAAAACTCCTCTCCTTTCGAATTTCCTCTCCGGACTCCGCCGCCTCTAACGCATCAGGGGCGCCGGCTTTGTTGTATTCTTAAAAGCCATTGCTCCCACCGTACCCCGCCCTTTCCCGATGCTAGCACTCTAGGGCCTCCACCTCAACGATATCCCTCTCTCTATCCAGATTCCCAGGACCTTCGCTCTTACCACGATCATACACCTCTATGTGAGAGGCCAGCTTCTCCTCCCTTGCTCTCCTCAAGGCTTTCCCTTCGTCCTCGTCTACCTCCTACCAATGATTATTCAACCTATCGGACCTACGACTCTCGATCCCAAAGACACGATCCGCGGTACATGCCCGATTACGAAGAAGAAAATATCTCGTTCGAACCGCGCTCGTCGTCCCCTACTTTCCCTGCGCGTCCTTGTTCCGGGGGTTACAGACCGGCATACGAGTCATGTCCACCTTCGCCATAGTATGATTCGCGTAGGCTAACACGCAATCCTCCTAGAGGCCTGTTGGAACCACGAGTGGGATAATTATGATTATGACGTGGCTTGATGGACTGGATATATTCTAGAGTGATACTGTGAGTTAATGTCTCTTGGTCGTTACTGGCTTAACCTGGTACTTAATTTATTTGGTGAGCTCTGTGTATGTTGCCTCTGTACTTTACTCAGAAAGGCAATACGAAAAGTAGTTCGCTAAACAAATATTTACGCATTTGCCTAATGATACGCTTCCAAAATAGCGCATTCTGAAGCTGAACTGGATAACGTCATGATATGGAGAAGATGTGGAGGGTGTAGATATCCCGTGGTTGAGGCGCAGCGTCAGGCATCAATGTAGGCCAGGACAAGTAAACCAATATCATGAAAGCACCATTCCCATTTCAATCCCATTTCAGTCATCACACTAACCCTTCTCTGCCAATCCCTCTCTCTCATACCCCTTAAAGCCGTCACCCAACCATCTCCACTATTCCGGCTTCGGGCCCGCCTTCGCGTTAATCTCATCCCTAACCTCCTTAACTGGACTCACGTCCATCCAATTCTCAATCCCCGTACACCAAAGCCCATTCACGCCCCTATCTCCTTCCCCAGCTTTCTCGAGATGCATGACTGAAAACTCTGGTACGATGGCTGGTTTGTCGGTCTTGCCTTTGAAAACGGTGGTACTGGACCAGTCCATGAAGGCTGTGATTTTCCCGTCTACCCTACACATCAGCCTGAACCCCACGCCAATAAGAATATTCAAGAAGGAACCATGACATAGGAGGGTTGGAAGGGAATTGGGGTTAAGGGAGCTAGTACCAGGCTGTTCAATAATCCAAACCCGATTCACGACATGCGAGAATGATTCGCACAGTTGATCGCGCATCTCAAACATCTTGTCCATTTTTGCGAATTCGGTTGGTGGACCCGCATTTGTGGTTATGGTGGCGTTGGGTGAGAAGTGCTTTTTGCGGAGGTCGTGGGAGGAGGAGTCCAGGGCCGGGACGTAGGAAGAGAGGAAGTGTAGGGCCGGTGGTGCGGTGGAAGGGAGGGATAAGGGTTTGATGTCGCCGGTGTGAATGTAGGTTATCATTATGGTTTGGAGTCTAGCTGTGGTTAGTTTCGGAATATGGCCAGATGATTTGCTTATGGTTTGACCGTTGCTACGCCTCATACTTGGGGGATGGGCAGTCAGCACAATTACTAAACGACAGCGAGTCGTCGGTCTCCATTACTAGATTGGGTTTCTGAGGATCTGTGGGAGAGGCGGGAAATACTCAGCCGTACCGTAATTTGGAGGCCTCTTGCTGATGTCGACCAGTGAGAACTGGTTACCTAAATATTTTCGAAACTAATTAAGCTTGTTGCCTTGCTGTGACTCTGACTACCGAGATTTGAGAATTCCGGGCGGAGGGAAAGGAGATATATATATCTGTCTCGAATTCTCCTCGCGAGGCGTTTCTAGTGATACAAGTTTGTGACTGATTGCAAGTTTGCGACTTTTCAACTCCTCACTCGTTGCCTCGTATTCGCATTCATGCCTTACTAGGGACGGGCCTGCCTTGAAACCTTGCCGTACCGAGTAGATAAAGGCGGGGTGGGCAGCCCGAACTTTGACAGAATACCAAGAAACGAAGATGGGACTTTCAGTTGCTCACGGTTAAAAGAGCGCTGAGCCCCCCTTCGCGGATATTTCAACGTCTTGCATTACGCTCACCGCCAAGTCGTAAGCCTCGTTACACGATGACGCGGGCTCACGTGAGTTCTCCTTTCACTGAGATTTGTCTTTCTAGTTTGCATTAACTATTAACTAGAGCACTCAGCAGACAGCAGAACTAAAAACATCTTCCAAAATGCTAACTGATGTAAACTTAGATATATCGCACAAGTCACGAGGCATACGGAGCGAATTTCCCCTCACTTTTTGGTCGCCAACGGATTGGCTGGGATTGTCGAGGATTGGCGCCCCTTGAATAATGCACCTCTCCGACCATTGTCATTCATCCTTCCTCCTCCTCACCTGAACCATCAGAAAATGCACTTTCATCACGACTAACCATCTTAACTAACGCAATTGCAGCGACAGAACCGGTCACCGCGATGAAGAACCGCTTGGGGAGAGTCCCTGCTCAGCCACGACTCTCGTCCAGTGAGCGTCGATGCCCCAGGCAGGGCGGCCTCCCATGCCCTCGCACTGCACTCACCCATACGCCAACGCTCACTACCTCCGCCTACCTTCGAACTTTTCTGAGACACCCTCACTAACACACCTCGACAGCTTCCCACCACCCTCCTCCCCCTCCGACAATACTTTATTCTGCCTTCATTACTTCCCCGCACGCCGCCCCCTCCACCTCTCGCTCACATTCGGTGACTTAGGCACCAAGCATACACTGTAGTATGGGCCATCTGCTCGTAGTGGTGCTAGTCACACTTCTGCTTAAACACGCAGCAGCAACCAGTCCAGCTCTGGACACTACTCTACCGACTGCTGCAATGCCGACATACTACCCAGACCCAGAAGGCATGCTTACCGGTATCTGTGAGCTCTGCGGCTACTCGATCGACTTCTGCGCACATGCTCTGGTATGTACGCTCGGTAGCAGCAATCTTCTGGCGACTAACTCTTACAGACAAATCTCCCTCGGCGCCCAACATTCACACCGGAAACCTTCCTAGAGCACCCAGAATGGCCCGGAGACGAGTTCGTCCAGTTACCGGTCCTCCCTCCAGAGCCAGAACCAGAGCTGCAACTAACGCCAGACTACACCTACGGCCAGCCGCTGCGAGATGACTACGTGCGACAACTCAACGAGAATGCCACCACAATTCAACCGAGCACTATCCAGATCCACATTGAGGGCACCTACACGCCTGGGGATCGCATCTCGCCTCCACCGTCGCGGCGAGCCCAGAGGAGAGAAGCACCAAGGCCGGGTGGCTATCCTTGCCAGTACAACGGGTGCAGAAAAGCGTTCGATCGGCGCTGCGATCTCAAGTGAGTCAACCCTCTCTCAAGCATTTTGTCAGCACCAATCCTAACGACCCCGCAGTCGTCACCAGAAGACTCACCAGTCGCGCTCTGAGCGGCCTCACAAGTGCTCGATCTGCAACGAAGGCTTCCTCTACCCAAAGGACCGTAGCCGCCATGAACGTACGCACGGCCAGTCCCCGACACCGTCGGTAGTACTCTTCTGCGAGGTGCCCGGTTGCAACAACGTCGACGGTTTCTCAAGGAAAGACAATTTGCTACGACACCAGCGGAAGCAACACCCAAATTACGTCTCTTTGTCGAACTAGCGCGGCTACACTATCAACTGCATACTACTACACAACACGGTTTCATGGTTCTACTGGCATTAGGGTTTCGTTTTTGGGTTGTACACCCCGCAGAGCCCCATCCTATTTTTGGGGCCTGCCCCACGTGAGACTTGTCCACGTGATGATCTCCTTTTGGGTTCTTGGTACCGGTAATACCCCCTCCTCTTTTCAGCGCCTGCGAGCGCTGCTGGTAATGTCTTGTTTATCTGATTGCCTTCTTCAAAAAATTTTGGCTGCGCGATCTTGCTTTTGTCTTTATGCGGTTTGAGTTCATTGCTGTTTTTATGATCTTTTTAGCATGAGCGCTTATGCTTCGGCGGGCTTGTTATAACTCATCACGACGTTGATGCGTCACGTCCAATCCTTCTTCTCAATCTGGGTTATTCAATTGCGGTTGGTTTATATGCAATGGGATCTATGCGTTCTGTCGACGCTGCTACGGGGCTTGGTTGGCATTGGGGGAACCGGCGGGGTCTCAGAGTTTGTGTAATGACGCTCTGGTAGCAAAATTGACACCTCAACTACTCAATGTCACTGCATCCTATGCCCCTCGTTCTTCAATCACTTCTCGACGTGATACAATTATACCCTCTCAATCCTTCCTGGGCAAGGCAAACCAGCCCCGCGCCCATCGCCCGTCGCCCCGTCGCCCCTCGCCAGTCGCCCCATCTACTCCCTGGGCGGGCAAGGTTTGCAGCAGCTAGACCCGCTCCGGCCTTTCTTGAACCACTCTTCCGCAATGAAGCCAAACTAGCGGCATGCTTCCAAGCGCTTCCTAGTCTTGTACGTCCCTCCCAGTGCGAAATTTTCCTTGCATCCGTCAGCACACGGAGATTTTACTCCTTCACCCATCTTCAACTAAAAGCTGCCCCTCGTCTACAATGAAGCCAACACTTTCCAGTACCCCCTCATCTTGTACGTCTCCTCAGGCTCTATACGTTCCCACTTCAGACCCTTGTAACATCCCTTACAGCTGATAAGGCGTAAGGAGATCTTGCCTCTCGACGGCGCCATATAACGAAGCTCAATGCTGACCCTCAACAAGTCCCATTGGAGCGCGGTGTTACATTGTTACGTCCGCTCAACGGCACCGTTATCTCTAGTACGCGGTATCCTGTATGCGCATCATCTCTCATCGTTAAGGCTCGTTCGATCACAGACCCTGCATCACCGGCATGTCGCTTGCCAAGACAGAGTGTGTTGGAGCGCACCAGTATGGCCATCCGCCATTCCACTGGCCCGACGCTGGTATTAGAGGGTAGTGTATTTGGGACTGGTGTTGCTGGTATTTGCGGGAATCGTGGATTTTGTTGGGGCACGGAAAGTCAATATCGAATTCTATTTATTTTAGTTTGGAAATATGTGTGCCAACGTGCGAATTAGAGTGGTTTAGGTGAGATAGGGAGGGTTCGGGTTGTCAGGTCTCGAGAGGTCGTTTCGGGGAAGGTTCAGGAGGTAGGGATCCGGAAAGGAGGAGGAAGTAGATACGGTTGGATTTTATAAGGGTGTAAGAATGTTGGCGTTGAAGGCCGGGATTCGATGCCTGAGTTGAGGGGTATAGGAATTGTCGGAGGAGGTGGAGGGGACAAGGGAGATTAAACAGAAGCTGAGGTTCGCGATAGAATTTCAAGAGACTGTAGGACATTGTGGATTCATCCCAGTGGCATAACTTATGTTATGGCGCATGTAAAGTGTGTTTCCGTGAGAGAATTGGGAGGTTTGTAAGAGCTGTTGCTGGACGCGGAGAAGATTAGGTTTGTGTAGTGTAAGATACAGTATCTTTAGTCGAATCTATTCAGGATTTCAGTTGTTCTACTCAATAAATTGTCTCTGATGGCCTTTGTTTCCTCAGTGTTGAAAGAGTGGCTGACTGGCGCTACCAGAGTCGACTATATATTTTTACTAATTCTCAAATTCTGTCACATACGACAGGCACGGAAGAACAGCGTTTCTGTTCGCTCACTAATACTTAAGTCCGTGACCGGCTGATTAGTAGCAGAGGTGGTAACCACCAGCGAACAATGGTTGTTAGATGTTTTTTCTTTCTTTCTCTATAGCTTACGAAATGAAATCGCCGCAACGCACAACGCTATTTCGAATTTATGATTTCATTTTCTAATGTTGCTGATAAAGGAGAAGCGCATTGCCCTTTTTTTAAGGGAATATTTCTTTTGTGGCCCTTGTGGGTTGTGGGGCGGAAAAGACGTTCGAACTGGCATGAACGTCACGTGTCTGTGTCACCGAGTAGCGTCTCGTCATCTCTCTACAATCAGGCCCTCCCTACGTCAGCAGATTGCGTACCATCGTACCTACTCTCTTACGTAATACCCACCTCTATTGTGTGTTTAAATCGACTTTTCACTCATTCAATAAATCATGGGCTGCTACATTGATTTCCTGCACTCGGTTACAGTCTAGTTACAAAGGTGGTTTGACAGTGGCATACTTTCAACGAGCATCACATGTATTCAGAAGCTTAAGGTTTTTCAAGGGATCGCCAGTGCTTGAAGAATCATCTCACGCAAAAACCATCAAATTGGCCTATAGGGCGTAAGCATATAATGCACGGCGAGCTAGAGGACCAACAAGTCGACAAAAGTCAAGCAGGCAGATCTTAGGATGGAAGCGCTGGGTTATAAGAGTTTCATTTCCTAGCTCAAAAGTCTTTGATTTTAAACATATCGCCTTGCACTCTCGGCGCGTCATGAAAATCCAGGTCAGTATCAAGTGGATACTGGCATACTGCAAAGAACGCATCACCCAGCGCGTTGCTCTCCACAGCGAATATTTAAGCTAGAAGAGGACGTTTCTACCAGGCTTTAGAAGCAATATATAAATCAGTTGCTGCTGGTTCTAGCTTGGACTTGTGTGCTGGAGAAGGTATTGAGACCGGTGGCTTCGATTTGCACGCCGAGCGCTTCTGTCTCAACTCTTCCCACCGAACCTAGTCACGGTCGTATCCGCAGAACGCACGTGCCTACGTGACCACGCTACGGGGGACGGTTAACAGGTGAAGCGACAAAACTCAACTAAACTTCGAGAATCGTCAACCACCAAAAATCAACCACGTACAGCAACGCCACCACGGAGTATTTCTCTATAAAATGCCGTAATAATGTTGTTTATACTACAAAGAGGCTGTAACGTGCATTTCATAGAGAAATACTACGTGGTGGCGTTACTACAGGTGGTTGATTTAGTGGGTTAACGATCCTCTGGCTCGCCGAGCTGAACGCGCGACTCATGACCATCAACCACACCAAATCAACCACCTGCAGCAATGCCACCACCAAATATTTCTTTGTGAAATTCTGAGTATAGACGTTTTATTCTATTAAGAGGCTATACCCAGCATTTCACAAGAAATATTTGGTGGTGGCGTTACTGCAGGTGGTTAATTTTGGGTAGTTGATGATCCTCTGGCTCCCAGCAAAGATCCTGGGGAGATAGAGTCTCTCATTATCTAACGCACAGGCTCACCTAGCAAACACCAAATTTTTACACTAAAATAACATAATAACGAAAGTAGCTATTAGCCTAAAATTTTAATATATTAATCTATTAATAATTTAAAACATTGTTTTAAGTTTTATTAAAAAGTATTTAATATTAATTAAATTATATTTACTTAATTATATAAAAATTTTAAACTTAAATAAACTTTTATTACTAATAAAATAAAGTATAAAAATTAATATTTTATATATTATATTTTTTTTATTTTAATTATTAAGTAACAAAAACCAAAAAAAATTAATATATAATAATTTAATAATTTTTTAATATTTTAATATTTTAGTTTAAAAAATTAAATATAAAATGTTTTAATATATATTTATTAGAATTTCAAAATTTAAATAATTATATTATTATTATTATTATTCTTATGCTGATTTAGGCAGTAATATGCTATATAAACTTTCTATAAACTTAATTATATAAAAGAAAATCTATTATAGGGCACATAGCCTCTGCTTTTAAGAAAATAATTTCTATTTTTTTTATTTACTATATATAACCTATTTTCTCGCTACTTATAGTATGTTTTATAAAATAAAAAAAGTCTATAACTCTAGCTATAGTATTTTGTCTACTTATTATAAACACTTTTCTATTTATTCTACGCTTTATAAAGTAGTTCTATAGCTAAAAAGAACTATAATAAAATATCTATTTATATAAGCTATTATAAGAGCTTAGCTATACCCTTTACTGACTTTATAAAATACTAGAAATTAATTTTACTAAATTCTGTATCTCATAAGGCTGTTCTTGTATCTATAAACTAAAAGTAATAAAAAATAATATACTTTACTATCTTTTATCTACGACTATAGACGTATGTGGCTGTAGGAAAATTCTTTAGTTAAACTTTTATAAAAAATACCATAAGTTTAATTTATTCTATATAAACTTAGATAAGAATTAAACTTTCTGCCTTATAGAGGGCTATATAGGTTTTAAGGACTTCTTTTTTTAGAGCCTATTAGCATACTAGGCTCTAGTTATATTTTTAAGTAATCTATTCTTACTATTATTTACGTGTTATAGTAGTTTATAGTTTAATTAATATATTTTCTACATCTATTTCTATTTATTCCTAGCTTTTAATAGGTTCTTATATATTTATAAACTACTTTAGAGCCTAATTTATACACTTTTCTCTTATTATACGTAAGTAGATAAGGCTTTATTGTTTTTAAATTCTATCTTAAATCTTTATATATACCTATGTAATTTCTTATTTTATATTTAAAGCCTTTATATAGTATTTATAGCTAGTAATTTTTACATTAAAAACAACCTATAGTAGAAAGGTAAAGATTTTTGTTTTAAGTACTACTATTAATATAATTTAGTATACTCTAGTAATTATTTATAAACATTCTATCTAGAATTTATAAAGTTAGTTTAGGTAGCTACTAATCTTTTTAGACTTATTTTAACTAAGCTAGTATTAGATTAAGGTATTAAAAATAAGCACTAAGAGTATTATAATACTGTAAATCTATTTTACTCATAAAAAAATAGTTCTCTATATTAATATAGTAAGTTAATAAAGAGCTTACTATTATTTTTCTATCTTTTAAAAAATTTTATAAATATATATACCCTAATAGAGAGCTGGGTTAAGCTATATACTAAGAACTTAAATTTCTTTTATAAACTTTTTCTTAGTGCCGTTAATATTTACAAAGACTACTATATTAAAACGTCTTAGGTTTTATAATAAGTATATAAGTTTATACTTTTCTAGTATAAAGATTACTCTGTAGTAGGCTACTTAGTTAATATAATAATTATAAATATACTTAAGAATATAGTAGTTAACTTCTATTAAAAGACTGTATATAAGAAGTATAGTATTATTAATAAAACTACTAATATATATATTCTTATAGGTATTACCACACACCTTATAGAGCTTTATAATATAAAATAGAAAGAAAATTAGTAAAAGAAATAAGCCTTATAGAATTCTAGCTAGCATATTAAAAAAACTCTATCTTATAATCTAGAAGAATAATTATTATTTTCTGGTCTATTATAAATACTTTAACTTAGTAGATAAGCTATTATAGAATTCTTTTTACTTATAATATATATATAAGCTTTTTATAAACTATTTTATTAAATACTCTAGAGATGTTAAGTGCTAAAAGAATTATAATAAAGCCTTTTTCTCCCTAAATAATATAGACTTAGTTTATAAGAAAATTAAGGGCTGTATTTATAGACTTATATTATCTTATACTTATTTACTAGATTAATAGCATATTATATTATTCTACTAGTTATTTTAACTATTTTATTATAATTATCTCTATAACGTTTATAGTAGTGTTTAGGAGCGTAATGGGCTATTATGCTTTTAAAATTAAGTAGTTATTTTTTCTAAGCTTTCACAGCGCCACCGTACGAGCAATTTTTAATATTTACGGATAGTATACTAGGTTTTAGTATACCTAGGTAATTTCTACTATAGCTATATAAAAGAGAAGACTAATAGCTTTTAAAAAAAAATTTAAAATATTATTATAACCTAGTGTACTAAATATCTACTATTTAGCTATTACCTTTCTAATAGATTCTAAAGTAATTTCTAAGAGCTATTTAACTTATAAAGGGTATATAAATTCTAAAATATCTAAAAAGTCTATATTTAGCTCTATTAGGAAAAACTACTTTTATAAAATATTTACTTTTTCTTTATAGCTCTAGACTATCCCATTTTAAGTCTATAGTTAAAAAAAAATAAGAGGTTTAAAAAAAATATAACTATAATTTTTTACTTATGCTACTAGCTTCTAAATACTATTTTTTTTAACTACTATTTTATAAATTTAGTCTTAGAAATACCGTCTTTTAGTATTATAAATAGTTCTTTTTTTTATTTATACTAGCTTATAAAGTTCTTCTGTAGATTTATAGCATCTTTAAGCTATTTTTTACTACTTTATTATCTTTATAACATCTTAAGTCTATTATAAATAGCTAAAATCTAGTTTCACTTTTTATAATAGTACAGTATATTAGACAAGGTTAACTAAAAAGGTCTAGAAATATTCTATATATTAGTTAATTACTTTTAGAATACTAAGGTCTTTTTATAGGCTAAGAAAATATTATACACTACTAGAAATCCCTTCAATATCCATTTTCTTCCAGTTACGGGATAATTACATTAAGTATTATAGATTTTATTTAACTTTTTAAAAAAGTATATAATAAGTAAACTTATACATTAAATAATAACATATTCTAAACTTTATATATAAAAATTAGTAGAAATTTTAGTATTATTATAAAATTTACATACTTTACTAAATTTTTATATTAATTATGAATTTAATTATAACATATTAATAATAGTATTATAAGTTAATATAAAATACCTTTTATTTTATTTATATTTTACATAGTAAGATATTACATAAACTAAACTATATATTATAAAAATAAAGTATAGATTTTTTTAAAATAAGTAATATACTAATTATATAATATTAAAAGCTTTAGTAATTATACATACTATATAGTTATATTAATATAAGTTATTTTAATAATATAAAAATATAATAAGTAATAGCTTAATTAATTTATTATATAACTTATTTTCAAAAATATTAAAAATAAAAATAAAATAAGTATAAAAAACTAACTATAAAAACTTAAAAAAAAAATTTTTTTATAGTAAAATGCGTGACGGTATTGCTGTATTAGAAAATAGAAACTTTTATAATAGGAAACTATTCTTTACTTATTAACTTACTACTTTTATCTAGCTTATACTCTAATCTTATTACTTAAAAGTAGTCTTTTTTTATTAGTTTATTTTTTTTTCTTTTTTCCCCTAACACCGTGCTTTCTTCTTATTGGATACTTAATTCTATTTATAAGATATTTTCTTTTCTCTTAGCATTTATATAAGTGCCATACTGCCTATTATTTCTAGTTTCTAATATCTTAAACTAATAATAGTATAGTACTATAGTATTTTTAATATTACTAATAGTTATATTTATGCTTTTTTTTTCTAACTAATTATTTTAGTTTTACTTATTTTAATTATACTTTTAGAGTAGTATTCCTGCTTATCTTTTTTTTTTTCTCTAGCTTTAAGTAGTTTTACTAAGATTCTATAGCCCTTTATAACAGGACTAGTAAATAGGTTTTTAGTATAGTTTCTTTTTAATATTATTTTATTCTTTAATTCTTTTGTGGCTGATGTTTTTGTAGTAGCTTATCTATAGAACCTATATTCTCTACTATATTAGTAATTATATAAATAGTAGTAAAGGCGCTTATAGACTTCCTAGCTTCTTACTATTATTTTATATAAACTAAGTTTAGTTAGCTATTATATAATTTTAGCTAAACACCTTACAGAATTATATAGTTATATTATTTAAGAAATATAATTTATTTTAGTCTTCTAAGTACTACTGCTAGCTGTCTTATAATATATAAGCTAGTTTTAATAAAATAGAGTATAATTATAACCTATAATTTAATCTCTAATAGCATAATAATAAAGGGCTATAAGATTATATTAGATTTTAGAAATAGATTTACTAACGTCTGCATATATATAAGCTTAGTTTATTTTTTTTAACTTTTTATATCTTAAATAAATAGTACTATAGTGCCTTTTAGACTTTTTAGTAGTAAATTATTTTTTTATACTTTTTTTAGTATAACAGATAAAGCTATCTTTTTTCTATTTATTATTAGAGTAGTTACTAGTTTTTTTTACAGCCTAATCTTAAGAATCTCCTCTTATGTAGGAGTATAGATATTTAGGATATTTAAAGCTATTTTTTTTTTAAGTCTTACCTTTACCTCTAGTAAACTACTACTTATAACTACTAATTTATAAGATCTGTAGAAATAACTAGGTTAGTAGTATTATACTTTATTTTCTTAATAATAGTCTACTTCTTAGCGTTATAAACTTTTTTATATTTCTAAATAAGTTTTTAATTATACTATATTTCCTTACGTTTTAGCTGATAGCTATATTTAAATATATAAATATTCTTATCTTAAATAAGCTATATACTACTAGCTTTTAAGTCTTAATAACTTAACTTTTATTATTTTATAGATTATAATTTATCTACTGCTTAACCTGCTATATAGGGCTATACTAAGTACTACTAAATAAATAAATAAATAGATATTACTTTTAAGTATACTTTAGTAATATATATAAACTATAGAGATCTATAGCTTTAAAAGTATAATAAATTAATAGTATAGCTATAAAGAATTTTTAACTATAGTAGTACAGCTAATACTAAAGTAGATATTAAATAATTATTATATAGTACTAGGTGTAATACTTTAGTTAGGATAAAGTTATATTATTTTATAATACATATTACTACTCTTTTACCTTACTCTATTTAGTTTTCTTCTATTTTATTTTAATTAGCTTTAGGCTTAGTGTTATTAAAAACTAGTATATTATATTCTAATAAGCTTAATTATCTAGAAATATAGCTATTATAGACGGTAATAATAAGGTAACTATACTTAAAGGGCTGGAGAAACTAGCAATAATAGCTAATAAAGCTCTAGAATAGAAACATATGTTTAAGCTAGAAAGGAAGAACTGTAAGTAGATATAGGATATATTAACATAAGCTAAGGCAAGAGCTAAAAAGCGAGAATAAAAATATAAAACTATATTAGTAAATTAGAAGCATCCACCCACGTAACACTTAGTAATTAGAGGTGTTTAAAGTATTTAGTACTTCTAATAACCTAAATAATCTAAACAGTATTTAATATACTAAACACTAGTATAGAATGTACGCATGGAGGATCTACTATAAGTATAAGGCATCAGACAGTTCATGATTACTTTTAATTCTTTATAATTACTTTAAAATTAAGATTTATACCTTAAGTGAAATAGTTTAATACTATTCTGTTAAATCTTAACTTATATATTTATTTTCTTCTTACTCTTTACTAAGTTAACTAACTTCTACTAAGTCTAATAAGCTATTTAATCTAGAAGTAAGGGAACTATTAAGTGTTATATAAGCAGTTAAATAGCTTATTACTAGTAAATTTATATTAGTAAGTTAGTAACTTATAATATTATAACTACCACCTTAAGAAAGTAAAAAAGACTGTTAGATGAGAATTTAATAATTAATTATTAAAAGTTTATAATAACCTATTACAAGAAAGAGCAAGAACTTTACTTGTTATTAAAAAATAGTAATAAGAAAAAAGTTATAGCAGGACTTTTATCTATAACTAGAAGTATATTAAAAGAGACTAAAAGTATATAATAGATTATCTAGAAATAAAAAGTAGCTATTATAAAATTACGTAACACTCTAATAAATCTTTAATAATAAGTTAAAACTAAATAATAAGCTATAGTAGTTTAGAAGGGAGGAATAGTAAAAATATAACCTTTTAAAAAGTTTAATAAAAATTAAGATAAACTTAAGATCTTTATAATAATAATAGACCTCTACTATTAGTTTAATTAAAAGTTATTTTTAATTAATTAGGATTGGATTCTAGTAGCTGGTATAAACATAATAAGTAGAGTTATATAATAGTTTAAACTACTAATAAGAAACTATCTTACTAATAAAGACTCTAATTTAGGAGTAATAAGGTTAGCTAATTATAATAGTAATATATAACAAGCCTTTAGAAACTATAAATACTTTAAATAAGAAATAATTATTATCTTTAGAGAAATAGATAAAGAAATAGAAGTAATTTAAAAGCTTTAATAACTTAAGTAACATACATCAGCAACTAATTACACAGTAGAGTTTAAATAAATCTAATTATAACTTAATTAAATAGACTAGCTATTAGTTATAATATACTATAAAGAACTAAAAAAAAGAATTAAGGATAAAATCTTTAGAGAAAAACGGCTAAGTATCCTGTTAGAAATTATTAAATAAGTAGTAACTATTAATAACTAGTAGTACTAATAAGAGTAAGAAAAAAGAGTATGTAGAAAATTAATAACCTAAGTACTAAAAAAAAATAGATAAGATAACAGGACCTATAATCTAATAGATATTAATATTAAAAAAATATCTATTAGAAATAGGTAAGGTAAGCGAGCTAGGGAATAAATAAAATACTATATATATAAAGCTTATTTAGAATATAGAAAGCAGGAACACTTTATTAAAGATTATAAATAATAATAATTAGATATTAAGAAAGCTTATATTTAGACTAAAGCACTTAAGAAAATTAAAGTTACTATAGTCTAAGTAGAATAAGTAAGGGATACCATAATAAAAGAAATAATTATAAAAAAAATCTAAAAGAAATAATACTAGATATATAGAAACTATATATACCTTAAATAAGAATATAAAATTTTGTATTAGCATGTTAAGAATTATCTGGCAGAATAACCTAGTAATATAATTACTATAATATAAAAAGTAATAGCTTAATAGTATAACACAGAAACCAAGAGGGAGATATAGAGATTCTATAAGATTATAAAAAAAAAAGGTAGGCTATTCTATAGGAAAGATTAAAAGTTTAGATAAAAAAAGAATTATAAGATACTAAAAGATAGAGAGTTAATGTCTATAATAATTATATAATATATATACTAGAAATACTATTAGATATACAGATTAGAGTACTATTTAGGGGAGTATTATATTACTAAATACTAGAAAATTACTCTAGAAAACAGAATATATAAATACTAATAAGTATTATAATTAGTAGAAAATAAGTAATATAAAGGACTTAGCAGACAAGCGTTAGCTATATAAATAAATAAAATCTAAAAATAAGAATTTATACTAGTTATAAACTATATAACGTACTATCATCCGGTTGGACATCTAGAACTAGAATAAAATTAGAATAGGAAAGAAGAAATAACTATATTACTAATTCTATAAGTACAAAACAACAATACCGTAAGTAGAATAATAAAAAAAAAATACTAGATATATATAGTATTAGACTATATAAGAATAGATTATAAATAGAATAAACACGTAGTACGTATTAAAAGACCAAAGATAAAAAAGATATTATAGTAATTAATAAATAAAAACAAATTCAACCTATAGTAAGAACTGGTTTATATAGACTTAAAAAACAAATTATAAGATCTTAATTCAGATAAATATAAACAGCTGTTATGGGATAAATACTAGCTAGAATACTAATTATACTAAGCTAAGTGCTATTATAAAGGATAGTTAGTTATAAAAGTATATTAAAAACTTACACATTAAGAATATTTCCTGGGATAGAAATGTAAGGATTATAGAGAATAAACTAAGAATATATATAAAATACTTAATAATAAAGCATGCTAACTCTAGAGATGCTTAATCTATAAACCTAAAAAAAAACACTAAAAAAGTAACTACTACTTAGAAGTTAGCTAGAGATAAAAAACTAGAAAACTAGTAGACTATAACTAAGCTACTAGAGAGCTAAGAACTAAAGATTAAAAGTAATATATTAATTATATACACATAACTAAACTAAAGGAAACACGAAAATAAGTTATATATAGATATATATATTAACAGTAATTAGATACTAGTACTTATAAATAGTAAGGCTAGCAAAACACTTATATTAAATAAGTAAATATAAAGATACTAGATACTAACTAGAGTTTTAGATAAACCTATATAAGTAAAATACATAGACGATAGTCTAACAGCATTTAAAAAAAATCTAATTAATCTTAAAATAAGAAATGTAACTATTAAAGCAGCAGGTTATATAAATAACTGTTATATTAAAATTATAAATCTAGGTAGTAAGAATTTTATCTTAGGATAAGACTAGCTAGCATAATAAAACCTGACTATTAATTAGAAAAGGAAAACTATAGAAATTAGAAATAATAACCACAGATAGTAATAAATAAGAGCTATAATATAAATAAAGAAAGTAATACTTTATAATACCACGTTTATTATATCAGACGAATACTAAGAAGAATTTAGAGAATAGTTCTTTAAGAAAGCTAAAGACTAGCTACTAGAATATTAAGACAGGGACTATAAAATCACGCTTAAAGAAGAAACAGATTTAAGACTAAGATTATTATATTAGGTACCTATACACTAATAAGAAGAATTACGGAAATTCTTACACAAAAACTAGTAAAAGAGATATATATAAACTAGTTAAAGTAAAATAGCATCACTAATACTCTTTATACTAAAAAAGAATAGGAAATTAAGGCTATATATTAACTATAGATATTTTAATAAAGCTATAGTTAAGAATCATTACCTTATACTATTAATATTAGAACTTATAGATAAACTCAGAGGAGTTAAATAGTTTAGCCTCTTTAATATTAAGAATAGATATTATTAGATATAAATAGTTAAAGAACACGAATAGATAACAGTATTTAAAATAAGATATAAATTATTTAAATATTTAGTTATACCCATGGGACTTACTAATGCACTAGTAATATTCTAGGTAATTATTAATTATATGCTAAGGGAATACCTAGACGTATTTATAATAGCATATCTTAATAACGTGCTTATATATATAAATAGGATGCTAGAAGAATATATTAAGTATACTAAAATAGTATTACGAAAACTTAAGGAGCATAAGTTATATATTTAAACAGAGAAATATATATTCCATAAAATAGAAGTTAAATTCTTAGAATACTTAGTATTCTGAGACGGAATAATAGTTGACCCTAATAAGATAAAGAATATACTATTCTAGCCTACACTAATAAATACAAAAGAAGTTTATTCTTTTTTCGGATTTATGGATTTCTGTAGATAATTTATTAAGGACTACTTTAAAATAACATCACCCTTAACGGAATTGCTCAAAAAAGATCGATAATTTAAGTGGGAATAACGAGAAGAAAATGCATTTATAATGCTAAAAGAAATATTCTAATAACTACTAATATTAAAGATATTTAATTTATAACTTTAAATAGAAATATATGTGGATACCTTAGATGAAGCTATAAGAGCTATCCTACTATAAGTATAGAATAATAAGCGTAAATACCTAGTAGATTTTCTATCTCATAAACTTACAACAGCAGAATTAAACTAAGATATTTATAATAAGAAACTATTAGTAATAGTTTAAGTATTTAAAAAATAGAGACACTACTTAGAAGAAACTAAGTATTAAATTATTATATATTTAGACTATAAGAATCTAACGGCATTTACAATAATAAAGAAGTTAAATTAACGATAAGTCAGATAATAGAAACTAGTTTCTATATTCAACTTTTAAATACTTTATAAGTTAGGAAAAGAGAATATAGTGGTTAACATACTTAGTTAATAAGCAGACTATATAAGAGATATATCGGAAATTTATAATATAATACTTAGGTAAAGACCAGACAGATCCTTAGAAAGCTTATAAATAGATATTAAGGCTATAGTTATTATTAAGAATACATAGTAAAAATAAATTAGAGAATATAACTATAGACGACTATAATAGCACGAAATAGGAACTATTTTTATACTAGAAGTATTATAGACTAAACTTATTAAAGACTAACATTCAGCCAAAATGCACGGACATTAAGGAATTAAAAAAACCATAGAATAGATTAACAGGCATTTTTGGATTCCCGGAATATAGAAAAAGGTTAGAAATATTCTTTCAGAGTGTATTAAGTGCAGAAAGAACAAAATATTAAGATATAAAAAATATGGACTTATGCAACTAATTCCTTCACTAGACCTACTATAGGAGTTAGTAATAATAGACTTTATTACGAGAATACTAATAATAACCACCTTTAGAGACTAATGGTATGATATAATACTAGTTATTATAGATAGACTTATAAAGTACACATACTTTAAACTAACGCATACGGAAGTTAAAGCGAATAAATTAGTAACTATACTTATTAGACTACTAATAGCATAACATGGATTGCTATAAGAATTTATCATAGATAGAGACAAATTATTCACATTAACGTTCTAGAAAATGTTTATAGAGAAACTAGGGGCTGAACATCGCCTCTTAACAGCATTTCACCCATAAACGAATGGACAAATAGAACGGACAAATCAGACACTAGAATAGTATCTACGAATATATATTAATGAATAATAAGATAATTAGATTAACTTACTATTAATAGCTGAGTTTATATATAACTCTGTAAAATCATTAACTACAGGAAAATTACTATTCTTCATGAACTATAGTTATGAGCCTACGGCTTATTAAAAACTACGGAAATTAAATAAGATATCTAAATTAGTAAGAACAAAGGTCGATAAATTATAGTAATTTTACCAGGAAATAGCAGGAAAAATTACCTAGAAAGGAGTTCTTAGTAAACAGTAGAAAGATAAATCTAGAGTTAAGAGACTAATTTTTAAGAAGGGGGATAAGGTTTTCCTACTATGAAAAAATTTAGAAATAAAACAACCGTTAAGGAAACTAGATCACGTTAAGTTAGGACCATTTAAGGTAAAAAGATAAATAGGACCCGTAAATTACAAACTACAACTACCTAAGAACACGAGAATTCACCTAGTTTTCTATATTTCGTTACTAGAACCAGTACCACCAAACGCAAATCTGTAGACAAGAATTAAACTTGAAGAAGATAATACTAAGTACGAAGTCCAACAAATTTTAGACTACTAGTAGTTTAGACGTTAAAAGAAGTACCTAGTTAGATAGAAGAAATACAGACCTGAAGATGACACATGGGAGTTAATTAGAAACTGAAAGAATAGTTTAGAGCTAATTAATTAGTATCACTGGATGAGCTAGTAAACGCTTGCTTTAGGGACGCGTCCAGTGAATAAGGGAAGTAAAAGATGTTCTACTTAAAACCCAGAAAAGAAGGCGAGCTGATGTTAGACACTGTAGGTTATAGTGTATGAGCTATATAATCCTGGGAACAGGCCTCTTCCTCCTTAAGAGTATAGATCTCATGAATTGAGGCTATCTCTTGATTAAACATCTCCTCTTTTGAATCCACTTTTGTAAGCTTATGATGAAGTCGACGAACGCGGGAACAACGCTCTTCTTTAAGATAACAGGACTTAGAAAGGTCGTCCTCAGCTTTTTCAAGCTAACGGCGGAGTTTTTCCTTATCACGGTCTAGGCAATCCTACTCTGGTTACGAGACAATTAGGTCACACTTCGCATTACGATTATTGCGGGCTGAGTAATGACTAGAACTTAGGTTCATAAGGTAGTTATTGCCTTGACGAGAACAGTTCGAGTAGGGTGTCAGCATGTGATGGGGTTCATTACGGATCTAAGAAGCTAAACGGCAAGCGTGTATTAGAGCAGACTCAGGGCGGCGCATCATTAGGGAACTGGGCAGGAAGAAAAGAAAGTCAAGGGTCTTACAGTCTGGAGCACAGGGCGGAAGACCTGCTGCCTTTATACTGCTTATAGAAGGAAGAAACTATCTTCCGAGACGAAGACTTGGAAGAGGGGGATAATGTTACGGACGGTAACAGTAAGGCAACTACACCCGAAGGGCTGGGGGAACTGGCGACAACAGCCAATGAAGCTCTGGAATGGAAACGTATGTTCGAGCTGGAAAGGAAGAACTGTAAGCGGGCACGGGACGCGTTGGCACAGGCTAAGGCAAGGGCCAAGAAGCGAGGACAAAGATACGGAACCATGCCAGTGGATTGGAAGCATCCACCCACGTGACGCTTGGCAGTTAGAGGTGTTCAAAGTGTTTAGCACTTCTAACAACCTGAACAACCTGAACAGTATCCAACATACTGAACACTGGTACAGAATGTACGCACAGAGGATCTACTATAAGTATGAGGCGTCGGACGGTTCACGATTACTTTCGATTCTTCATAGTTACTCTAAAATTGAGATTCACACCTCAAGTGAAATAGTTCAATACTATCCTGTTGAACCTTAACTTACGTATTTACCTCCTTCTTACCCTCTACTAAGTTAACTAACTTCCACTAAGTCTAACAAGCTATCTGATCTGGAAGTAAGGGAACTACTAAGTGTTATATAAGCAGTTAGATAGCTTATTACTAGTAAATTTACGTTAGTAAGTTAGCAACTTATAATAATAGCCTTATAAAAGGATAATATAGAGTAGAGTGTTCTTCTCTTTTCTTTAAGCTACTAAGGTATCTATTATATACTATTTTATATATTCTTAGTTAAAGAATACATAGCGCCTATACTATTATTCTAACTTTAATTATTTATATTATACTTTATTTCTTTAGTTAAATATGCTTGCTAATTCATGCTATTATTTATATTATATTTAGATTAAATCTAGATCTTAGTAATAATATAGCTGTTTACTTATATAAGGTATTAATTTTATTCTTATAATCTTAAGGTGCTCCGCCTCGTATATTATGTATAATATAATTATAATATTATAATATAATTAATAGAAACTTTATAAGCATTCTAAAAATTAAGTGGCTATAGAATTACGGAATAGAGACTATAATAGCTTAAGAATAGAAAACAAATAGAATACTAATATTACTTAAGTTATATAATTTTTATAGCTATAATTTATAATATAGCCTTTATATATTAACACTATTATAGGTGGTGTTATATAAACTAGACTAAAATATAAAATATACTAAGTATACTTTATATTCTATTAATATAGCGGTATAAAAGGGCTTATTTTCTTAATTAAATTAAAAATAATTATATTAGCACGCACTTCTATTTAATAAATAAGAGTAGAAATTTACTTTACTATTAATATCTTAATAAGGTGTCTTAGCATAGCAGTAGTGTTAAAGCTAAATATATAAAACTAAATAAATAAAAATAGCTTAATTATATCTTTCTAAAGGCCTAGTTAAGTAGTAGGTTTAAGCTATAGTAATATTTATATACTATAAGAAGTAATTAAGTTTAAATAACTTCATATTAATTATATGCACATTACGTTTTAATTTATTAAGAAATAAGAGATACTCTAAATAGGTATTATCTTAGCACCTAAAGATTAATAGTAAATAAGAAATTAATATATACTTAAACTTTTATATACTTTTTTTTTATTTAGAAAATATAAAACTCTAATCGGCACTACAGCACACTAATGGCGAAATAGTAGTAATAATAGTTATAATTTCTTAATATTCTTTTCATAAGCCTCTAGAGATTTTATTTAATGATATTAATTTCTATATAAATTTTTCTAAAACCCTAATAGTTTCTTACCTAGATTATATGCTTATGGTACTAGAGAAAATGTTAAATAATAACTTTAAAAAAAAGATAACATAACAGAAGAGGCCTCTAAAGCTAATAATAAGTATAAATAAATTATTTAAGTTTCTATTTTCAGGCACGTTATACCATATGTCTTAATTTAAAAGATTTTAGGCCTAATTTATTATTAATAGATAATAAGAATAAGCACGTTAATAGGCTTTGTAATTACTATTAAATAAAAAAAAAAAAATAGTAAAGATAGTTATTTTATATAAAGCGCTTTTTTTTTTCTTCTAATAGTAATAAATAAGCATATCTAATAGCTAGCAGGAAATTCTATAATTATTAGAAATAATAAAGCTAATTTAGATTTAGAAACTAAAAAAAAAAAAGCTAGTAGTAAAGCTAGTACTTATATCTAATTTCTTAATTTAAATATATACTTTTACCTGTATTATAATAGTTCTATTTAATAACTAGTAGGTAATAGAAATAATGGTAATAATAGAGAGCTTTTTTTATTAAGAGAAATTTTCTAATATTTACTCCCTCTCCAGGCACATACTAAACTTATGGTATTAGATAATAATTATACTAATAATTTACTTAAGAGTATTAACATAGTAATTGCGTTATAGTTTAGGTAGAAGCTTAAAATATATATACTTACTAATTTAGAGTTTTTAGAAACTAAAAATACTAAGAGACTTAATAAGTTATAGAGGCTGCGTATTATTATAATTCTAAATTAATATTTATATACGTAAATATTCTGCTAGTTAATAGAGAAAGTAATTATAATAAAGTAAATACAAATAATAAACTATTATTAATTCTAAATAAGTAGAAACTCGATTAGCTTAATTAACCTAAAAATACTAATTATAATTTAAATATTTTTATTAATAACGGTAAAGTAAATAGCTAGAGTTTATAGTTTTAAAAGTAATAAAAGCTATTTACTTTCTATAAAAACTCGCTTATTAACTCTTAATTACTACATAAAAAAACGAATCATAATTCTAGTAATAATAATTATAATATTAATAATAATTATATTAAAGATTAGTAAATAGTGTTTATTATGCTGTGCACTAGCTCTTTTTATTAAAAACCTACTTCTTTCAGTAATATAAAACTATTATATAATAAAGTTAATAATAGTAGTTATAATTATAGTCTTAATAATTTTATTAATAATTTAACTAAAAAAGAGGAAGAGAGTAGTGATGATGATAATAATAATAATAATAATAATAATAAAAGTAATAATAAAGATAGTAATAAGAATAAAAAAAAAAAAAAACCAGCTCTAGCTCTAGTAAGGATAATAATAATAATAATAATAATAATAAAAACTACAAAAGCTACAGGTATATAGAGTGATAGAAATTTTTTATATTTATTTATAATAATATAGCCTTAAAGCATACTGTATAGCTTTATGTCTAATAATATTACTATTTTATTTTATCTATATATAAGTTTAACTGGAGTACTATATATATAAGTAATCTCTATAAATTTTTTATATATCTTAAATATAGCCCCTATCGTGCCTGAAAGCCGATCTTAATAGACTATTTTCTTAAGTCTAATAAAGTAACCTTAAAAGTAGTATTATATGCTAATAAAGAAGAATAGCTAATTTAGGGCTTTTTTTAATATAAGAAAAATAAGCAGTACACTATAGAATTTAGCCTAAACTATTATTATTATTAACTTTCTTTACTAGTTAACTCTATTAAGCAGGTTTAAAGGCTAAGGTCTAAGTTTAAATTCATAGTAAAAAAAAACGCGCTGCTTATTAAGTTAAAGGAAGAACAGAATTTACTATAAAAATAAATTAAAAAGTATTTTCTAGAAAGAACTATTAGATTACTTTAAGTATACTATTCTATAAAATTAAAGAATAGAACTGCGGTGCGGAGACGCTAGTGAGGGTAGAAACTTAAAAATATTCTTATTTTCAGAAATTAATAGCTTTTCTTTAATTTAAGGGTTTATTTCTAGCTTTAGATTCTATTTCACACATTACTTTTCTTTATTTAATAATGCTTTAGAAATGGCTCTATCTAGTACTTCTAGTAATAGAAAATATTTATAAACTTTTTTATTACTATTATATTTACGCTGATACGCTAGTTGCTATTTAATTTAAGTTATATTATAATTATTATCTTCCCTTTTATATCTTTTACAGGCCTAGGTTAATATAGCTATTATATTTAAACTATTTTTATAATATTAAGCTTTATATTTAAAGCTAAGCAAGTAAAGGCAGGTTAAGTATTTTCTTAAAATAAAATATATAAAAATACTCCTATAGCTATGTATTAAGTATAATTTAATAGCTAATTTTAATTTTAATTTCTAATTCTCTATTATAAGTTGCCTTTATTTAATAGTATGTTTTATATTAGTGATTCTGCTCTAACTGACGTTCTAATAGAACTTTAGCTTTTTTTATATTTAGAATAGATAGCCCTAGGTTTAACAGATAGAAGTTTATACTTTATTATAAAATAAAAAGAGAAATATATAATAAATTTAATAAAATAGTATTAAACTATTTCACTTAAGTTTAAGTCTTAACTTAGAGATAAGATCTCGATTTTAGAGTAACTATAAGAAATTAAAAGTAATTATGAATTATTTAATGTCTTATACTTATAGTAGATTCTCCGTGCGTATATTCTATACTATTATTTAGTATATTAGATACTATTAGAGCTGTTAAAGGTGTTAGAGTTTCTAATATCTTTAGTATCTTTAGTTACTAAGCCTTAACTTAGTTATGTGGACTACTGCTTCTAATTCTCTAATATAGTTTTATATCTTTATTTTTACTTCTTAGCTTATACTTTAGCCTATGCTAAAGCGTTCTGTGTCTACTTATAATTCTTTCTTTCTAGCTTAAATATACGTTTCTATTTAAAAGCCTTATTAGCTATTATTGCTAATTCTCTTAACTTCTTAAATATAACTATTTTACTATTACTGTCCGTAATACTATCTCTCTCTTTTAAGTCTTTATCTTGGAAGATAGTTTCTCTCTTTTATAAGTAGTATAAAGGTAGCTGGTCTTTTACCCTGTGTTCTAGACTATAAGACCCTTAACTTTCTTTCTTTTCTATTTAGTTTCTTAATAATAATATGTCTTAAGTTATCTCTAATACGCGCTTATTATTTAGCTTCTTAGATTTATAATAAACCCTATTATATGCCGACACCCTGCTTGAATTATACTTATTAAGGTAATAATTATCTTATAAATCTAAGTTCTAGTCACTATTCTACTTGTAATGATTATAATATAAAATGCGATCTAGTTATTTCATAGCTAGAGTAAGATTATCTTAATTATAACAAAAAAAAACTTTGTTATTAGTTTGAGAAGGCTGAGGCAGAGGCTCTAGAGATCTATTCCCAAGCCCTTTAACTTCATCATAAACTAGCGAAATTAGATTCTAAAGAGAAGGAGATATTTAATTAAGAGATAGCCTCTATTTATAAGGTTTAAGCTCTTAAAGAGATAGAAGCCTGTTCTTAGGGTTAAGAAACCTATATACTATAACCTACAGCGCTAGTTTCCTCCTAACCTGCTTTATTTTCTTTCTTAAGTCTTAAGTAGAATATCCTCTACTTCTCTTATTTCTTAGATTTAGTCTTAAAGTAAACCTTTGCTGCTCCTGATAGTACTAGTTAATTAACTCTAAACTATTCTTTAGGTTTCTAATTAGTTTCTAGGTATTATCCTTAGGTCTATATTCTTTCTATCTAACTAAATATTTCTATTAATAACTAAACCGTTGGTAGTCCAGAATCTACTAGACTTTATACTTAGTATAATCTTCCTTAAGTTTAAGTTTTGTCTATAGTTTAGCATTCTGTAGTGCTGGTTCTAATTTTGAAATATAGAAAACTAGGTAAATTCTTATGTTATTAGGTAGTTATAGTTTATAGTTTACAGGTCCTATTTATCATTTAACCTTAAATAGTCCTAATTTAACGTGATCTAGTTTTTATGATAGTTGCTTTATTTCTAAATTTTTCTTTTTTAAGAAAACTTTATCTCCCTTCTTAAAGGTTAGTCCCTTAACCTTAGATTTATCCTTAATTTATTTACTAAGATTACTTTTATAGGTGATTTTCCGTATAATATCTTTATAAAGTAGTTATAAATCCTTAACCTTTTTTCTTATAGATTTTAATATTTTATTTAGTTTCTATAGTTCTCAATAAGCCGTAGGCTTATAACTATAATTTATATAAAATAATGATTTTCCTATTATTAATGACTTTGTAGAGTTATATATAAACTTAGCTATTAGTAATAAGTTAATCTAGTTATCCTATAGTTTATTAACGTATATTTATAAGTATTATTCTAATATTTAATTTGTCCGTTCCGTTTGTCCGTCCGTTTATAGGTGAAATACTATTAAGAGGTAATATTCTGCCCCTAATTATCTTATAAACGTCTTTTAGAATATTAACGTGAATAATTTATCTCTGTCTATAATAAATTCCTATAGCATTCTATATTATGCGATTAAAATTTTAATTAGTAATATAGCTAGTTTATCTACTTTAATTTTCATATAGGTTAGTTTAAAGTAAGCGTACTTTATTAGTTTATTAATAATAACCAGTATCATATTATACTATTAATCTCTTTAGATAGTAATTATTAGTATTCCTATAATAAAGTCTATTATAACTGATTCTTATAGTAGATTTAGTAAAGATATAGATTATATAAGTCTATACTCTTTATATCTTAATACTTTATTCTTTTTATAATTAATGCATTTTGAAAGAATTTTCCTGACCTTACTTTAAATTCCTAGAATTTAGAAGTGTCTGTTGATTTGTTTTATAGTTTTCTTAATTCCCTAATATCTATATATTTCTGCTGAATGTTGGTCTTTAATTAATTTAGTTTATAATTCATCTAGTACATAAATTATCCTTTAGTCTAGATTCTATAGTAGTTATCTATTATTAAATTCCCTTATTTATTTTTCCTAGGTATTTTCGATAATGATTATGTGTTTAATATTAATTTATAAGTTTCCTAAGGATCTATTCTATCTTTACTTAAGTATTATATTATAGATTTCTAGTATATCCCTTATATAGTCTATTTATTAGCTGAGTGTGTTAGCTACTATATTTTCTTTTCCTATTTTATAAAATATTTAAAAATTAAATATAGAAACTAATTTCTATTATCTAATTTATCGTTAATTTAACTTCTTTATTATTATGAATGCTGTTAGATTCTTGTGATTTAAATATATAATAATTTAGTGCTTAGCTCCTTCTAAGTAATATTTCTATTTTTTAAATACTTAAACTATTACTAATAGTTTTTTATTATAAATATCATAGTTTAACTTAGTAGTTATAAGTTTATAAGATAGAAAGTCTACTAAATATTTACGTTTATTATTCTATACTTATAGTAGAATAGTTTCTATAGCTTTATTTAATGCATCCGTATGTATCTCTATTTAAAGTCATAGGTTAAATATCTTTAATATTAGTAGTTTCTAGAATATCTTTTTTAGAATTATAAAAGCTTCGTCTTTCTTAGCTTTTTATTTAAATTATTAGTTCTTTTTAAGCAATTCTGTTAAGGGTGCTGTGATTTTTAAGTAGTTCTTAATAAATTATCAGTAGAAGCCCGTGAATCCAAGAAAAGAATAAACTTTTTTTATGTTTATTAGTATAGGCTATGATAAAATGTTCTTAGTCTTATCTAGGTTAACTACTATTCCGTCTTAGAATATCAGATATCCTAAGAATTTGACTTCTTTTCTATAGAACTTATATTTCTCTGTTTAAATATATAGGTTGTGTTCTTTAAGCTTTTGTAGTATCTTTCTAGTATACTTAACATGTTTTTCTAACGTCCTGTTTGTGTATACAAGCACGTTATTAAGATATACTATTATGAATACGTCTAGATATTCTCTTAGCATATGGTTAATAATTGTCTGGAATATTGCTAGTGCGTTTATAAGTCTAAATAGTATAACTAGATATTTAAATAATCTATATCTTATCTTTAGTGTAGTTATCCATTCGTGTTCTTTAGCTATTTATATTCTATAGTATTTATTCTTAATATTAAAAAGACTAAACTATTTAGCTCCTCTAAGTTTGTCTATGAGTTCTAATATTAAGGGTATAGAGTAACGATTTTTTACTATAGCTTTATTAAGATATCTATAGTCAACACATAATCTTAATTTACTATTCTTTTTTAGTATAAAGAGTATTAGTAATGCTATAGTGCTTTTGCTTTTCTGTATATATTCTTTTTTTAAGTTTTTATTCAGATATCGTCGTAACTCTTCTTGTTAATTAATAGATAGTTAATATAATAGTTCTAGTTTTAGATTCGTTTCTTCTTTAAGCATAATCTTATAGTTCTAGTTTTAGTATTCTGGTAATTAGTCTTTAGCTTTTTTAAAGAACTATTTTTTAAATTCCCTCTAGTATTTGTTTAGCATAATAAACGTGGTATCATAAAGAGTCGTTTTCTTTATCTATATTATAACTTACGTTTATTTATAGTAGTTCTTCCTAGTTCCTATAGACTTTATTCTCTAGTTAATTAGTAGATTTTATTATACTAGCTAGTTTTATCCTAATATAAAATCCTTACTACCTAGATTTATAATTTTAATATAATAGTTATTTGTGTAACCTGCTGCCTTAATAGTCATATTTTCCGTTTTAAGATTAATTAAACTTTTTCTAAATATTATTGGATTATCATCTACGCGTACTACTCTTATAGGTTTTTTTAAAACTCTAGTTAAAATATAGTATCTTTATATCTATTTATTTAATATAAGTGTTTTACTAGCCCTGCTGTTTATGAGCGCTTGTGTTTAAAAGCTATTAATATATATATTTATATATAGCTTATTTTCATGTCTTTATCTAAGTTATGTATAGTTAAGTAATAACTTCTATATTTTAACCTTAGATTAGTCCTCCAGCGGTATAGTTATTACTTATTGGTTTTCTAGTTTTTTATTAGTTATTAACTCCTAAGTGGTAGTTATTTCTTTAGTGTTTTCTTTTTTAGTCTATAGATAAAATATTACTAGAGTTAATATTAGTTTTATAATAGTATTTTATACTTACTTTTTACTCCCTCTCTATAATTTCGGCACTTCTATTTTAAGAAACATTCCTTAGTTATTAGTTTGGTATATAATTCTGTAGCTAATTATTTATCTTAGTAGTATTTAGCCTAGTGATATTAGCATTCTAATTAGTACTTATCCCAGTCTAACTATTTATATTTCTTAGTCTTTAGGTTCTAAAGTTCTTCTTTGGAATTTATATAAATCAGTTCTTACTATATGTTAAGTTCTTGTTTTTATGCTATCTATTTTAATACTCGTCTTATTATTAGTTTTTTAACTTATATAGTATAAGCTGCCTATTTATATTTTTATCTGGTATATGTTTTTTCTTTATATATCTAATACTTTTTTTATATAGTCCTCTCAGCAGCTTCTTCGTCTTATATCTATAAGATAGATAGGATAAGTTTTTTCTCTAGTTTTTTATTCCAGTCCTATTCTAACTCTAGATATCTAACGGGGTAGTAATAGATTACATAACTTATAAGTAGTATTAATTCTTATTTATAAATCTTATTTATTTATATAGCTAGTTTCTGTTTACTGAGTTCTTTATACTACTTATTACTAGCTACCTATAATACTTATTAGTACTTATATATCTTATCTTCTAGAGTAACTTCCTAATGCTTAGTAATATAATATTTTTTTATATAGTATTCTAATCTATAGATCTAATAGTATCTCTAGCTTATTTATTATCTAATTATTATAGATATTAGCTCTTTACTTTCTATTGTTTTTTAATTTTGTTATTATCTGAATTTTTAATTCTCTGCTCTGAAGGGTCCTCTTTTCTGTTAAATTATCTTATAGAATTAGTTAGCTTCTTTTATAGAGCTGGCTTAGTATTATTTAACAGTAATTTCTTATATAATAGTAATTATATTATTAGCCTGTTCTACTAAATAATTCTTAATCTACTAATATAGTATTTTATATTCTTATCTAAGGTATATATAGTTTCTATAGATCTAGTATTATTTCTTTTAGATTTATTATATAATAGTCTCTTTAGTTATCTGGTTCTTAGCTAGTTTTATTTAGACTATAGTAATTTTAACTAGTACTTTAGTCTAAACATAAGCCTATTTAGCGTTTATTCTTTGTTGTTTATAGTTTTTAACGTAGTATTCTTTTTTTCCGTAACTAAGACATACTCTATATATATATTAATTCATTTATTCCTTAGTTTATTTATTTTACTTTTTTTTGTTAATTTATACGTTTTTAATTAACACTTAATTGATTTCTATTACATTATAGGTTTGGATATTCTTTCTATTTTTTTGTAGTGTGTAGATTACTGGTCTAGTATTATTTTTCTTTTCTTATTTTTTCTAATACTAATAGTTATTAATAGTTACTGCTTGTTTGATGATTTCTAGAAGTATACTAGATTATTTTCCTTAGGAAATTTTATCCTTAATTCTATCCTTTAATTCTGTGTAGTATATTATAACTAGGGGTTAATCTACCTAGTTTAGTTAAAATTAGATTTACTTAAATTTTGCCGTGTAGTTAGCTGCTGACGTGCGTTGTCTAAGTTATTAAAGCTTCTAAATTACTTTTATTTCTTTATTAATTTTTCTAAAGACTATAATTATTTCCTTTTTAAAGCTTTTATAGTTTTTAAAAGTTCTTTTAATGTTGCTATTATAATTCGTGAGTTCTACTAATCCTTAGTTAGAGTCTCCTTTAGTTAGATAATTCTTTATAAGTAGTTTAAATTATTTTATAGTTCTTTCTATTATATTCATACCAGCTACCAGAATCTAATCTTAGTTAGTTATAAATAAGAATTAATTAAACTAATAGTAGAGATCTATTATGGCTATAAAGACTTTAAGTTTATCTTTATTACTATTAAACTTTATAAAAGGTTATATCTTAGCTATTTCTTTTCTACTAGTCTTACCTACTACTACTTATTATTATAAGTTAACTAGGGTATTACGTAATTTCATAATGGCTACTTTTTATTTCTAAATAATTTATTATATACTCTTACTTTCTTCTAATGTACTTCTAGTAGTAGATGAAGATCCTACTATAACTTCTTCTTTACTACTACTTTTTTCTAACGAATAAAGTTCCTATTCGTCCTTATAATGGGTTATTATAGACTATAATTAGAAATTTGTTATTAGAATCAATCCAACGTCCTCTTCTACACTTTAAAAGGGTAGTTATAATATTATGAGTTGTTTTTATTTAATAGTACGTTTTACGTTAGTAACTCTACCCTAATTAATATTCTAATAAAACTTTAGTTCTTTCTATATTTGGAATAGATAGCTCTAGGTTTAACAGATAGAAGTTTATGCTTTATTATAAAATAAAAAGAGAAATATATAATAAATTTAATAAGATAGTATTAAACTATTTCACTTAAGTTTAAGTCTTAACTTAGAGATAAGATCTTGATTTTAGAGTAACTATAAGAAATTAAAAGTAATTATAAACTGTCTAATGCCTTATATTTATAGTAGATCCTCCATACGTATATTCTGTACTATTATTTAGTATATTAGATACTATTAGAGCTATTAAAGGTATTAGAGTTTTTAATATCTCTAGTATTTTTAGCTACTAAGTTTTAACTTAGTTACGTAGGCTACTGCTTCTAATTCTCTAGTATAGTTTCATATCTCTATTTTTACTTTTTAGCTTATACTTTAGCCTGTGCTAAAGTATCCTGTGTTTACTTATAATTCTTTCTTTTTAGCTTAAACATATGTTTCTATTTAAGAGCCTTATTAGCTATTATTATTAATTCTCTTAACTTTTTAGGTATAGCTGCTTTATTATTACCGTTCATAATATTCTCCTACTTACTCTATAAAGGAATAGTAGTTAGTTTAGTATTATACTTATACTATATACTTAAGTAAAGCTAGTTATAATAGGACTATTAATATAAACTTACTTTTAAGTTAATATCTTAAGTGTAATTTATTCTCTACTATTTTTTCTTCAGGCGTTATTTATAAATGCTGTTTTTTTTTAATATTAAACTCTAATAGAACTCTAGTAAAACTAAAATTCCTTTATTAAGAAACTTAAGTTTCTATAGCTAGCTTATACTATTAAGAGCTGCCTTTATAATACATTAAATAAATCCTTTATACTCTAATACTAGTTACTTATTTAAGGAATTTAACTTAATTTATTATTAAATAAAAATGCTATTAATAGCTCCTGCTGATATCTCTTTATATAAGAGTTCAGAGTCTTAATAGTAATAAGTATTAATAAAAATAAAGATAAACTAATTACAAGGGATATTTATATAAATGCTGTAGATATATAATCAAGCTTAAAAATTATCCTAATAATATGTAAATTCTAATATTATACATAAAAAACTTTATAGTATAATTAATATTAATTAATTTAAGGAACCTTATTAAGCACCTAAGAATTTATTCTCTTTAATTTCTTTCTTTTCTCTCTAGTTATCTTAATTCATGCATTTATATTATTAATAGCTTACTAAAGTGATTACTTATTTGCTAGTAAAAGTAACATAATTTTAACTAGGCTAAACTCTAATTTTAGTATCTTTATAGTAAACTTTTCTACTAGCTTAAGTATCTTATTATTTTTAATAATTTTTTTTATTAGTATTATCACCTTTAGGGTTGTTAATACTCTTTATTAGATTACTATCTTTAATATACTTTTCTAGCTTAAGTTATAGATAAAATAGAAGAGCTAAGTTATTATATTCTTATTAGTAAACTAGAACTTAATTTTCATATCCACACAGCCGAAACGTATAAGCGTACTATTAAAATACTTAATATAATTAGTTATTATAATTAATACTTAGCTTTCTAGTAATTCTATACTGTTAAGAATATTAAGAAGAGTTGATAAGGGCACTATTGCCTTAGTAGGTTTTTAAAAAAACAGATAAGAGCTATTCTAGCTAAGATTTATATTAATATCTTTAAAATGTTTTAAGCTAATAGTATTAATATCTTCTAGAAGAAGAATATAATACTAAGAAAGCTTAGTAAATAAAGTCTTTATCTTATTATTACTAAGGCTGGAAATATTTAGGATATAGATATCTAAATTAAATTACCCTATAATAGAAAAACTAAAGCTAGATTTCCTAGTTCTAGATAGTCTATATAATAAATAGTCTTATTAATAGGGAATAGCGCGTTTAGAATACTATTTCTAAGTTATTAGGTTAAGAAAGTCTAAGATATCATTTACTAGCACCTCTTTCACTTTTTTATTAAAAACTATAGTTAATATATGTCTCTTATTTCTTAACTTTAACAGTTTCCAAGTATCCTCTTAGTATTTAAAGACGGAAGTTTTATTCTAAATAAGCTTTAAGTAGTAGTAGTAGTATTTATTAAGAAACTCTCTTAGCATGCTTAAATAATAGCTAAAATATAAAATAAAAACTTTTTCCTAAGAAAAGCCGAATTATCCCTGTGTTTACATGCGTTGAAATATGAGTAAATAATACTTATACTAAAAGTAAAAATATCTATTTTAAGAGGCGTAGTGCAGAGACTTCTTATTAGAATTATTAGTATATAATTTAGGTCTATTTTATTACTCTAAGGATTATAAATTAATGCTAGTGAGAAAAGAATAAGCTAATTACGCAAATAGCTAACAGAATACTTAGGAAATAAGTATATTATATACTTTATTAGTATAATACACATAGACTTTTAAAGCTATAATCTATTAGAAAGTTATGTTATAACTTGCGTAAGAAAAGGAATATTAACTAAAATAAATATTTAGCTATTTTTATAAGTATTTAAAAGCATATCTGCTAATAAATATGCTAATAAATATAAACGTTTTATATATATATAGTAGCTAAAAGTAGATACTAAAGTTACTAGTTAGAAGCAGTAAGACAGCAGTATATAAGCAGGTAAAATTAAAGAAAATAAAATCTAAAAGAAAGATCTATTTAGATAAGATTAACTAAATTAGGAGAGAGCTAGCATTATTAAATAAAACTATAAAGAGTAGTATTATAAAAATAGGTAATAAAAGAAATCACATAAGACAGCTAAGCTTTATAGAGAATAAATGTATTAATTAATTATATATAAATAAGTCTACTTATTTTCTAGAAAGAGTACAGCTATTTTTATACCCTTTAAAAGCAAGAAATACTATATACTTCCTTTTTTATTAACTTAACCCTTTTTTAAGAGTTATATATATATGCCTTTATTTAATAGGCTCTAGCTTTATTAAGAATAGTAATAATACTCTCTTTCTCCCCCACCTCCCTCTTCATGCTTTCGTGTTATAGTTTATGATTAATAAAATTATATAATTAAATAAAACAGAGCGTATTAGATCGGCCGAAAGTTATTATAATCTAATATTAAATAGCTAATTATAAATAAGTGATAGAGATATTAATATGCCATATATAACTTTAAATAGTAGCTATTAATATAAAGACATAACTTAGCCTATATACTTATAGCTAGTTATAGACTCTACTAAGTAAGTATATAAAGTCCCTAGACTTACTTAACTACTTACTTAACTACTTAGTCTTTTACTTAATTTTATTAACTATATATTTGATTATAACTACTTACTAGACTGCTTACCTAACTACTTAATCTTAATAATAATATATTTAACTACTATCTTAACTGCTCTCTTAACGGCTTATTTAATTATATACTTAATTATTTAACTTTTAGCTTAATTTTATTAACTATATATTTAACTACTTACTTAACTATTTGATTTTTTAGTTTAATCTTTCTATTTTATATTCTAATTATCTTAGAAGCTAATATGTCTGAATAAAAGCAAAAAGGGCCTTATAAATTACTTAATAGTAATATAAGCTAGAATTAAATCAAGAATACAGTAAAGTGACTAAAGTTTTAAAAAGAATTAATACTTTTCTAATCTAGAAGGGTTAAAAAGGCTGTGGAACTTATAAAAAAAAAAGATTATCTTAAAAGGTTTAAAAACAATAGTGCTTTTTTAACAAAGTGTTTAAGATAAACTCTAAATATTTTCTAGTATATATAATTACCTTATTATAAAATCTCTTAACTTATATAAAAAACGCTATATTAGTTAGTCTATTTAATATAATTAAGAAAAACTAAGATAATAATGTAATTATATACTCTAATATTTAATTATACGCTGTAGATTTTAAGATATCTGGAGTTATATAGCTATTTTAGTAAAATGAAATATTTTTATTACTTTAAGAATTAGAATAGACGGTTAGGACTACTCTAGAGATTTTAATAAGTAATACATATAATTAACCTTAGAATTAGATAAATAAATATATTAAGTTTTTAAATTATATATAAAAAAAAGCATATTCAAAAATGCTTCACTATAAGGGATTATAAAAGTTTTTAATAAATATATATATAATGTAATTAGAAGAGTTATAGTTAATAGTAACTTAAAGACTACTATAATAATAATCTTTTTTATTTAAAGAGAACTAGTTAATTATTTTATAAGTCTAAATATTTATAAATAGAATATTAAACAGCTTGTAATAACTCTATTTAATATAAAAATAAAATAAATAGAACAAGTTCTGTATATTATTCTAAATAAAGGAATTATATAAATTATATCTAATTCTAAAGCTACTATAAAGGGCGTTTTGGATGAAGCTATTATTAAAATATTTAGACCTAATATATATCACGTAATTACTAAATGCCTTATATGAAAGAGGGAATTAGTAAAAGAAAAGTATATAATAAAATATATTTTAATAATCCTTATAAAGAATAGAGCTATTATTAATCTATCTCTGAGATTAAGAGCAAGTCTTTAGATATAAAATAAGCTATATATATAGAATATAATTTATATTTTTTATTATATGAAATACTATTCTTTCTTCACCTTTCTATAGATAATATACAACTTAATACTAGATTCTATAAGTTTTTATTTATTAGGTATGTTAACTAGTTTCTTTATCTATTCCTTCCCTTCACTATCTTTTTTATAGATAGTAATATTGTATTTTTTCTAGTATATTATTTAACCTTTACTTATGATTATTATAACGTGGTTTGTAAACATATTTTTAAATTCTATTATTAAATTAAGAGCTTCCTCTTTAAAAGCCTAATAGCATATTAAGTAAAAAAAAACTATAGATAAAGTAACTTATTATTAAGATATACTTTATTAAGGGCGTTTAATCCAGGTCCTTATACTCTTTACAGCTTAAAACTATATTTTCGACTATAAAGAGGGGCTTAACTAATGCTAATAGTATTTAATTAAACTAGTAAATATAAATAAAAGTTACTCTTTCTAATACAACGTTAATACTTAAAAGAGAGAAAGATAGTAAATAAAATAGTCTACTTTAATACTTATCTTAATACTAAAGGGCTTGAGTTTAAATAGCTACTACTTAATAGTTCTTTTTAAGTAAAGCTAAGATTCTACTTTTAAGCTTTAGAGAATAAGAATTAAGAGTTTTACTAATTTAACATACGGTTTAATGATAGTAAGTTAATAGAAAAATAAATTAAATATAAAAAGCTTAAACAGTTAACTAACTAAGTTAGCTAGAAAAAAAGATTATATTTATATAAAGTTATATTAGTCTGCTTATAGCTAAGGGCTTAGTAGATTAATTAATATTTATTTTTATAGCTTAAAAGACTATAGCTGCTGTTAATTACAGTATATAGAGAAAATAGCAATAGAAAATATAAACTTTCTATAGCTAGAAACTATACTATAAGTATTTACTAGAGTAGTAGATAGAACTTACGTAAATAAAAATATAGTATAAAGGTTATAACTTTTTATATATTACTGCTTGAGAAGTTGAGCTGTTAGAGAGTATTAAATAAACTAATAGATTTTAGAATTTCTTTACTCTATTATTTTATACACTGCTAGAATAGCCGTTGCTGTCTATATACTCACTAAAAGCAAATACGGCTAATTAGAAGACAAGAATTCTATATTAATAAGTTAGTAAGGAAAATTAAAATATTAGTAATATATATATAAATAGTTAACTAAGCTTTAATTACTATTAACACCTATAAGAGATATGCCATCCAGGGACTCTAAAAAGCAGAAGAATAATAAGAATTATATAGTAAGAACAGAATATCCTAAGCTAATAAAAGATATACTAATTTTAGAGCTACTAAATAACTGATTTCTACTTGAGTTTGATTTCCTACTAATTAACAACAATTACCCTCATAAAAAGCTAAATCTTTTAGAAGGAATAAATAATAAAGATATATTTAAGGTCTTTAGGCTCTTTTTTATAGATAAATTAATAGATTTACTTATCTATTATACTAATGGAAATACAGCTAAGGTTAAATTAATCTCATATTAAAAAGATGCTTAAATACATGCATGGAAAGATATATCTAGGCTAGAAATATATACATACTTTAAAGTACTTATTTATATAGGTTTATATAAAGAACTAGCTATTAAAGACTATTAGAAAAAAGGAGATAAATATGCACCTTAATATCTAATTAATCAGTAGATATCTAGGAATCGGTTTTAAGCTATTAACTAATATCTCTACTATAAGGACTCTAGCTAATCACTAATATTTACCTATTTATTTAAGAGGATTTGGTAAGTTTCTGAGTACTTCTAAAAGGCTAGCCGAAAATACTACACCCCTAGAACATATTTAGTAGTAAATGAGTCTATAAAGAGATTTACTGGCTAGGCTAAAGAAATAGTTAACATTCCTTTTAAGCTAATACCAGAAGGCTTTAAAATATGGATTTTAGTAAATAAGGGCTATATACTTGATTGGCTATTTCATGCTAAAGGACCTAATAGACTATATAAGCTAGATTCTTACTGAACTAAAAAAGAAGGATTTACTCCTACAGAGGCAGTAGTTTTAGATCTTTTATTAAGGAGGCAGGAAGAAGGATCTTCTTTAGGTAGTAATCGCCATATTGTTTGGATTAATAATCTCTTTACCTTAATTAAGCTACTAGAACGCCTACGGAAGGAAGGGATAGGAGGTGCAGGGACTATCCGTATAACTCATACGAAGCGTGAGCAGGATCTAGACAAGAAAAAAGGTAGTAGGAAACGTAGAAAGGGGTCTAAAAACGCTATCTAAAATGGCCAGATTCTTAGCCAGGACCTCAGCCAGGAGACCCAGGAAAATAGCCAGGATTTCAGCCAAAATTCGAGTCAAAATCTTACTCAAAACAAGCCCTTTGTGAAGCATGGGGAAAAGAGGAAAAATACTACTAAAAACGTCTAATTTCTTGGCTAAAGTCTTAAGAAGAGGACCAAGACATTAGCTAAGTAAAAGGAGATAGAAAATGAAGGTTACAAGCCCATAGGAACGCTTAAAAACGTCACCCAAAATAGCCAAAATCATAGCCAAAATCTCAGCCAAAATCTCAGCCAAAATCTCAGCCAAAATCTCAGGCGCACGAGCAGGAAATCAACTCTCTCTTGGAAGGCTAAACAGGCTCTGGAGAACGTCGAAATCTTATGGGAAAATCGCCAGATTTCCAGCCAAAATGCCCAGTTTCCCAGCCAAGTTCTCAGCTATAGCCTTAACCAGGATTTGAGCTAAAAGACACCTCCTCCTCTACTCCCATATTCGACACCTAAGGAGGTGGATGAGAAGGAGGTGGATGAGAAGGAGGTGGATGAGAAGGAGGTGGATGAGAAGGAGGTGGATGAGAAGAGAAGGAGGTGGATGAGAAGGAGGTGGATGAGAAGGAGGTGGATGAGAAGGAGGTGGATGAGAAGGAGGTGGATGAGAAGGAGGTGGATGAGAAGGAGGTGGATGAGAAGGAGGTGGATAAGGAGGATTGGGAGGATGAAGATTGGGAGGATGTAGCCAACGAATCAAGAGAGCGCTTCTCTCAAAAGCTGATGAATGTCAAATTATACCACACCAACGACCTACAGTGGGGGGAGCTGTATTACGACGTGTCAGATAACAAAACGGTTCTTCAGTTCGCCTGGAAAGACGCCCAGGTCGTCTTATTTGCTAGTACTGTCGCTCGGCCTGAGGAAACAGTTAAGAGAGAGAGGAAGAGACCTGCCAAAACCTCTACCAACGCTAAGTGTACAAGACTAGTTTTTGGAGACTTAGCAGTAAAAGTTCTTTCTATTCCGGTATTTATTGATTTATATAATCACTTCATGAACGGCGTCGATCGTTTTGATTAAAGTACCTCTTATTATTCGACTCTTCAGGCCAAAAGGAAGACCTGGAAGCCTCTTTGGTTCTTTCTTTTTGATCTGGTTCTCTCCAATTGCTATAGGCTTTCAAGCTTCTTTAGTAAGCCTAATACAAAAAGAGGGGGTTATAAGAAGTTCCTTTAAAGCCTGGTTAATAGCCTATTTAATGCTTCTGTAAGGCTAGCTAATAGGAGCTTCCATATACCCTCTATAAGAGGTAATCATATTAAAATGGAAGAACACGGACCTAAGCCAACTAAGATTAGTAATAAAGTTAGGACCTGCTTAGCGTGCGCTGCTATTGGCCGAAAGAGAAAGCCTCTTAGTAAGCTAGATCCTAATATACGTCGGCGTACGCCAGAGACGAAGTTTAGGTATAAGTTATATTAAATACCACTCTATAAATTAGGAGAATACTAGAATGAGTACTTAAAACAGGTTAAATTAGCAAGATTTATAGGCTAGAGCACTGTAGAATTAAATTTGAAATGTATAGGCTCTTAATTTAAGTATGGTGTTAATAAATACACTTATAGAGTTAACTATCAGCTATCTAAAATCTTGAGTTTTGATTTTCCGTGGTCACTTACTAATACAGGATCCTTGCCTTCTAATTGGCCGCATTTGCTCTTAGCGAGTGCACAGACAGCGACGGCCATTCTGGCAGTGCATGGGATAGGGATTGTTCTAGCGCGAAGTGTCACGTGAATACGTTGAACTTATGGATAGTAAAACAGGTAAGGTTTCCGCGAGCGTATGACCTTTAATATATGGCTCATATAACAGCCTCTTTACCTAAGGTGCTCAGGCCTCTGCGTCGTTAGGCACTAGGCCCGTTCGGACGAACGTCTCCGCAGGAGGCCTGAGCACTAAGCCGATATTTGGGAGAAGTTTGGTGGTGCATTTCGTGCGCCACAGAGGGCTGGGGCTAAATCACCGCTGAGATCGGTCACATTCCGCAACATTTCCACAGGATGAGAAGTGCCTCGAAAATCAGCGGGTAACCCCTTCAAACTAGGCGGATTTTTCACCAACTCACATATTCAACCAGTTATTTAGTTTAACGGCTTCTTTGTGCTCCCAACCTACTCGGCCATAATTGGCAGGACTGTTGCAGCGAAGGCTGGCGGGGTCAGCACTAGCTGAACTACGAACATCAATATCATGCCCACGGCTCGGCGCTTGCGGGGTGGGCGGAGTAGACATTTTGCGATGCCTCGAACACCACACATTAGCCTCGCACTAAGTTGAAGGACGACCGTGTTCCCCACATCAATGCTCCGTGGCCAAGTCGATACCGAATATTACCTCTCGCGAGAAAGTGAACTTGGGAAATACGCCTTCACAACATCGCGTGTTTTGCAGCTAAACAGGATAGCTTTCTTAATTTTCTTTTGCTTAATACTTTTTTGCACAGCCTTCTTTACCTTTTAATTAATTTCTAGCAAAAAAATAGGTGTACTTTGCACTGTGTTGGTGTGTTCAACGCACGCAAAGCGATCGCTTATTTTTTGAGAATTGCTTCTCGCGAGAGATTACCTCCGGCATATGGCGTCGTCTCGATGGCGGCGACTGAACCCGTTTCGAGGTGACCGCAAAGAAACCGTACTCATCATCTTCACCGCGCGCTTTCGTTAGGCTGAGAATGGTAGCAGGCTGGCAACCCTTCGAAGGCTGTAGAACCTCCCTTTGAGGAATGGCAGGGTCTCAAGGTTGTGGCACAGGGAGATAGCCCGGTAGTCGAGTAAGCCTATCCCTTGTGCCATGAAAGCTTGTCTTAACAGTTCCCAGTATCGTCGCTGTCCATGGCTTGAACGGACACCGAGATAAGACTTGGACGGCCGCGAACAGCAAACACTGGCTTCGCGATCTCCTTTCGAATGATATCCCGAATGCACGCATCTTTTGCTGGGGTTACGATGCAAATACACACAGCGATCGCGTTAGCTACCAATACCTCCACAACCTTATACGGTCCCTTGTGTCTTTACGCTGCCGTTGCTAGAGAGCCTACTGTTTTCCACGACGTTTGCGGCCCATTGGTGTCGCGGCAGTTAAAGCAACGCCAGAAGCATCACTAGCGATTCTCTTGCTATCACTAAGCTTTTCAACACGCGTAGGGCTCAGATCGCGGGATACAGGCGCCTTTTGGCTGGTTTTCTAGGGCTTTTAAGTTACGGGCATAGTGGACGGAATTGGTGGGGTAATTAGCTAGCGCGAAGTCAATCAACCATTTTACGTGATATCTTAAATAAACCTACTTTAATTATTTTCTGCTTTCAGGGGCACATTTTTCAGATATATTGGAATATTATACTACGTTGAATAGTATAAAAGTACGTTGTGCTAAAGTTATGAAGCTTCGAAGTTGGTGAGTTCGCGACATTTTCCCTGCAAACTTCTCCCAAATCTCGGCTCAGTGCTCAGGCCTCCCTCCGCTTAGGACCTGAATCTGTCACCGAGCAACCTTGGGACGTACACAAAGAATTGGAAGAGAACTCGATGAATTGTAATGCTAAGGGTGACTGTAAGCCGGCAAGCTGATGGGTTCAAAAGGGGATTGATTCTTGAAGCTAAGACTTTAGAGCTGCCATTTATATGAGAGTTTGTAGGCGACGGCAATCGCCGAGTCAGCTGAGCGACTAGCCTATTTAAGCCATGCATGTGTGCACGGCTTACAATGACTATCCTACTTAAATAACGGGCGGGGTGAGCTGGAATGAGGATTCGTAACCTGCTGACGTTAACAAGGGAGGATTGCTCGGTTACAGAATCAGCTGCGCACGTGATAGAATGCCCGAGCTTCTGAGGTAAAACATCCCCCATGAGCGCTGGCAATAAGCAGAGCGGGCTTGGTTGGGGACATGATGTGCCCGTCCCGCACAGGAGCATGACAATGGGCCCGCAATCTAGTAGGATCTGCACGAGAATTCACATTTGGCATAAATGCGGGGTACCGGGTAGACGCTGCACCACCCATAATCGTGGCGCAGCAAAGTTGAGCGGCCACTGCCTCATAGAAGATGCCTCGTCTTCCCAGCTTCTTCAGTTCCTGCACCAGCTTTCTTCAGTCTCTGCATCATACATCACAACCGTCATGGCGGCCATCGGACGATGTACTTTCTCGCTCCTCTCTGGTACGCAAGAGATCACCGCTGGACTCGCCAACTTCAACTTCGACTTTTCGATGGTAAAAGTGACGGCGCCCGACGAGTATAAAAGTATTGGACAACATCTGTCGAAAAAACGAAAATTAAGTGCGGAAGATGGATCCTTCCATCGAACCGCACGAAAGCTGGGTGCGCTTTTCGACGGAAACCTCCCGGAAGTCCCACATCTCATTCGTGCATACGGGTTGCGGGCATCTGAGATTACCGAAAACCCAGAGAACAACCCCCCGGGTAGTAGACGACATGGAGCCCTCGAAGACCACGTCGGTTCGGATAGTAGGGCCCACTGGGCAGCCGCAACGTCGGGCCCCAGCGCCCTTCCGCTTCTTTTGTTGGCCTGTATACTTGCTCACTCATGGCAGAGTGGCGAAGCGATTTCCATCTGGAACGAGCTTGTGACTACGAGGAAGGCCATACTCCGAGAACGATTGAATGGCCCCAACATCAGTATGAACACAGTGACTGCGTCACAGTTAGATATTGCTCGTGAAGATTTGGCGGAATGGGATGCAAGCGCGAGGGCTGTACGTCTCGGACAAATAACCATATTATCTCTTTAATGATTTGCTAATCTTCTCGCAATCCAGTGGCTCAATGTGGCTGACAAGGCCAAGTGTCGTCAACATATACAACTCATGCTTATCATCAATAATTTGGAGATGTCGTTGAACTCTCATCTTAGAGTTTACGAGAGCATCATGGAAGTTTGGGCTGAGGCAATGATTGCTGTAGACCAGCTCATCTCCGGTATTCCTCTTCGGGTCCAAAATCCTCATGTCCTGGTCGGCCTGTCTGCATGGCATCTGTACCCCGACATATCCATTTTAGGACAAGAGCAGAAACTTGTGAAGTTGAATGATCACCTAATGACACCCGGAGGTATCCTTACTATCGGAATGCAAACAATCAGTCCTCAAGTACCAAGTGGCATATCCTGGACGTTGCCGCTGAAGGATCTCCGATACTATGGCAGCTCGAAAATGACAAGAGGAGGGTTTAATACTTCGTCCACCAATGTATCTTTCGACACATTTGTCCAAGTTGCTATTGGAAGCATGATCAGCAGATGGGGACCGCATGCCAGCAATTGGCACTCAGTAGCCGCTTTCCTGGTCTCGTTCGGAAGGAAAGCATCTGCAAAGAAGCCCGACGCTGATCCAAAGGCTGATTATATGACTGCCTTCGATATAGGGCTTGAGACACCAGCGACTATGGATTACGACGACTGGCCTCGCACTTTCTGGCCCGTAGCGATAACAGAACAAGCGGATTCCTACCTTCGTGGCGTGAAACACCATCAAAGAGATATTGAACAATGTATCAACCTGGGAAAGCGCCGCTTCATAAATTTCTTTGCTCCTGTTGATGAGCATCCACCCCCAGCCTTCGGATTGTGCGATCCCGAGCATCTTCTTGGCATGATGAGCTCAGAGAATGCCATTTCAGCGTTGCGCAAACTAGCCACATCCAATGACGCCTCCATGAACCTTCAGCATGCTGTTGTATTGCACCGCGGAAAAGGATGGATGGAAATAGTTGGTTTGACGCCACGGGGGAACACTCTCACCCATCACACCCAATACCCTCGATGGGTCCTTCTGAGACGAGCGGACTACCCAGATGACGAACAACATTTCCCCGTATCTATGAGAATGACGCACTCCCGGGCAAAGGTATCTAGCGAACCGAGAGACTATCTACCGAGCGACGTTATGCGTTCATTCACGATCATGAACAGACTGCATGAAGCTTGTGGGTTTGTCACGTCGTTTCCCAACGTCAATGTTCAACCAATATCTTGGGATCCCTTCAGAGCTCTAGGATTAGCGTCAGAATGTCCGGAGTTTGATATGCACCGTGATGGAATTCAAGAAGACCGCGTCGAGGACACCGCAAGAAGCTGGCTTGCTGATGCAAGATCCCCTTCATGGAGGCCCTCGGATTACCACCGGGTCTGGATGTTCGATGATTTTGCCGTCTACGTTCCAGCCTCCAATGTACCATCCCGGTACCATTCAGACCAAGTCTTATCTCTGGACTTCGTGACTGATGTGTTGAATTCTGATCTTCTGGACGCGCGTACAATAGTCTCTCGTTTAGAGAAGGAACTCTACATAGGGACCCAGAGCGATCCAAACAGACGAAGCAAGTATTATCAGTCGCTGGCAATCCTGGGCCGTGTTTCAGAGTTGTATGAGAGCCTACAGGGAGCTCTTGTAAACCTTTCTGTGCTCTGGATTCCGTTGCATACCGTTAGATGGATCCCAAAATATCTTGATCCATTGTCGCTACCCGAGGCCTTTGCATGTATCGCAATGTTTGCTACCGGCCACCACAAGCTCGAACCTAGGACATTCTCTGAAGTCATAGGACTCTCCTATGGTAATACGCTTTATATGTTGGAGGTACTGTTGAATGACCCTTGGACTTGTTTCAACTCCAGTGAGCTAAAAGACAAGCTGTGCTGTTTAGTTGGCAACGTTGGAAAGCCAGGATTGTCTCTGCTACTGTCAGTTCGTGAACCCATGCAGAAAGAGCCGGATCTGGAGTCCTGGAACCTTATCAATCATAACAACTTTGATGGCAAACTAGAGGACAACTTCCGTGGGACGGCATTGCAACTTTCTTTGACTGGGTATACTCAACCCATCGACACCTATGAGCACGGCACGCGGGATAAGGATGCTTTCTACGTTGAGACGGTCATATCAATCCACGATCATGGAAAGTGGGTCGGCGATATCGACATCCTTCCAATGTACAGGCAAGGTAAAAACCTTTCATTGGATTGTAAATGCAACCATACCGAGGACGAGCGCAATGACTTTTCCCAACTTGGCCGCCTCCGGTCAGTGGATGGTTGGCATGAGTTCTTGGATCCACCATTGGACGCCTGCATTATTCGCGCCCACAATAACTGGATAGCTCGGCTTGCCATATCTGCAGCGGGCTCTGCGAGAGGATACAAAATCTTGATCGCGTCATCTCACGTCTGCTGGACTTGCGTGTCCCATATCTCGTCTCGTAAAAAAAGGTCGCCAGAGCAGACAACGGTTCTTTGTTGAGTAACATTTTTTTTGGTGTGGATTCTCGTGGTCCTTTTCGTCAACCATAATATGCCAAGTGAATTTGAGTGATTTATGTGTGGTTTGAGAGTCTGGTTTTGCTATAGGTATATGTATCTCCAGATTAAGAGCGAGACAAAGGAGGACAAAAATACTCTCTAATTTTTCTCATCAGGCGCGATTGTTTGAAAACATCTACGGCGACCATCCTTTGCGACTTTAGGATCACCCTTATCCACCTCCGTTGTGGCAATGATGTCCTTCCGTATCGCATTTTTGATGATAACATAGCCGTCTTCCTTAGCACCACCTACATAACTGATATCTTGGGATTCCCCAGCGACTTTCTCTAGATCTTCGCATTGCGCCCGAGACGAGTCCGTTGCAGCAATATGGTATGCAACAGGTGCAGTTGTCATGTCCCCTAACATTGAATAGCCTCCAGTCCGTTTCTCTGCCATCTCCGTGCAGGACAACCTAAATAGTGCGTTGAAAGGTGGTTTCAATCTGGTGTACGGCGTAGTCTTCGGGGCCGAAAACGGGTTCACAGCGGGAACCAGAACGGGACCCATTGAACCAGGCACAGGAACACCCCATATTGGGCCCTTCGCTAGGCAATCTCGTCAGCATAGGTACAGATGAAAAAGGCCTTGAAAATCAGTAGGCAATACCTCCAAACTAGGCGGCCTTTTCACCACCAAACATATTCAACCAGTTATTCTTATAAAAAAAAAAGAAATAACTCCACTATTCTTTGATTGGATCTCTGGTTCCGGAGAACGTAAGCAGTCTCTTCGTCCGCGCTAAAATTTGCAGTGCACCATTCGGTTTGTATCTTCCACGCAGATGATATAATCATGCCAAGACCACCACTGACCTTTACATGATCACGCTGGATTTCACCACCAAAGACGCCAGCAATCCCTGTCTCTATACGAATCCCGCGCAAACCATTACACTGCCCTTCAAAGCACACAACAGCTTCTCCGACGACCACATTCACCTAATTATTACGACTTTTCTGAGACTAACTCTCGCTTCTGGTTAGTTTGTATTGCTACTTTGCTTAGACGCTACCCATCCTCCGCTTTGCTCATGCACTCTCATGATTAGTCTCTCTGTAATATGACTAATTGCTTGCTGTATCTTCTCTCATACCGCTATATAACCTCCTCACACGTTACCAACCAAGATTATCTAGTTAAACGAATAACTTCGCCTCTAACTGACAGTTTAAGAGGTCTAATACGGGTCCTTATTCGGACTTGTCCGGCCTATCTTTAGGAGATTCATCCTTCCTTTAATTAGGCTAACACTATGTTAATTAAAAAGCTTTATATAAGCTCCTGTAATAAAATCAATATATTACAAATACGACATTTAATTACAAGGATAGCGGATGAGAAGAGGTTAGAATGAGTAGATATTATCTTTAATTATGGTATACCTACAGAGAAGCTTGACCCTAAGGTTTTAGCATTTAAAGTTAGAGTAAAAAATTCCAGGCTAACTGTCACCAAACTTCCCTACCCTAATATAAAGTCAAAAGTAAACGATATAGTGTATTGGTGGAGAGGAATAAATGTTAAGAACCACATTACTTTCCTAAGTTAAATAAATGTTCAGAGGAGAAGATAAGGTCTAGAGGCTGGTTACTAAGTAAGTAACTCAGAAGTATTTTACTGTTACTAGTTTCAGAACTAACGTTTTTAGACATCTAAGGAATGAGCCTGGACACGCGAGTTGGGATATAGTTAATGGTATTTCATATTTACAAAACGCAACACCCAGTCCATTTTTCTTTACTTCCTTAATATATATACTATCTTAGGTGTATAATACGTTTACCTATTACTTGCTAATAAACTTAATAGAGTCCTGGCTAAATAACTATAATATCTAGGCCTTAGTATGTCTTTAATCTATTTCTGTTGTAAACATATATACAGATTAATATTATTCTAACACTTTTTAGGGACATTATTTATGGGGCAGCTATATTAGCTCTATGTGTATGTTTTTATCTTATATATAGCTTATAAGCACTTTCTAAATTCAACTTTAGTAGCTAGTAAATACTAAAGAAGTATTATACTTACTAATAGGGTAATAGCGGGGTATAGAATTTACTTTAAGTTTATATTTCATTTCCCCAACAATGCCTAGAAGTTTTATATTAATTAGAGTTTATGTTAAAGTAGAACTATTAGAGTGTACCTACTATATATAAATTCTAATACTATTTAATATCTAAGTAATAAGCGTAGCTAGGGGTCTATTGTGTTAATATAGTTTTTTAACTACTAAAACAAGATTCTATAGCGTATTCTGCTAAGGTAGAGTAGTAATAATCTTTATATAAATAACTATATATAATAATATTTATTCCAGGCGGTGCACCTAAATATTGGGTTTATTTTAATTTTAGGTAATTTTAGGTAATAGCTTATAGTATAATAATTTTAGTATATTAGCTTTATATATATTAACACTAGTAAGCATGGATCTAGATATCTAATATACTTTTAAATAAGTCTATAATATAAATATAGCTATATATTAGGCTATATTATTTAATTACATAATTAGTAGCGCGAGATTACTTTTTAGGTATTTTATAAATTATATTATTCTCTATAATTAGATTACTTAGACTTTAAGGGGGGACTAGAAACTTTTTTAGTTACCTTATCTAATTTACTTTCTTATTTAATACTTTTTTAAAGATATTGCTATTTAAATATCCTATTAGTTAACTTAACACTACTATAGAAATAACTATCTTTAATAAAATAGCTAAAAAAAACTAGTAATAATCAGTAAGAGAAGTAGAGAAAAAAAGTTTTAAATATAAAAAATAAAATTATAGTATTTATTACCTATCACTAGCTAGGAGGTAAAGCTAAAGAGATTATTAACTAATTTAAAAGCTTCTTTAACTTCTATCTTTAGGTTACGTTTAATAATAGAGAGCCGGACGCTATTATTTAGTTCTTAAAACTAAAATATATAACTTTCCAGAAGAAAAAGATCGTGAATAAGGTTTAAATTATTAAATTTCTTTATAAACAGACTATAATTCCTGTTTTATGCTTAATAAGCTGGGGCTTAACTAAAAATAGCTTACAGCACTTTAAACTATTTATTATTTTAGATTTTATTAAGAGAGTTTATTTATCTAATATCTTAAGAGATCTTACTAATTAAAAGAGGCTCTATTTAAACCTAAAGATTAATAAATAAATACTAAATATTATCTTTAATTAAATTACTAATATTTTGCTTTAACTTTTCTAATTTAATTTTAACTGTATTAGAGTGATCTTAAAGGACTCTATTTTAAATATATAGTCTATTACTAAAAGACCTCTAACCTATAATATAAATAAGTTAGTAATTACTGTATTTTATTCTATTAATAAATTCCCTATAGCTCCGTTTAAATCTGTAAGTAAGTACTTTAGGTTTTTTATATATAAATATAAAATCTATTTTTAGACCCAGTGTAATCTCTTTATTAATTTAGAAAATACTTAAAAGTAGTATATTACCTATTATTTATTTACATAGCTAGTTAATAAGTACTATATTAATAACTACGGTTCTTTTAAACTCTTTTATAATAACTTTTAATCTTAAAATATACTTATAAACCTAAAGACTTTCTGCATTATAGTTATGTTTAATTTTAAGTTTATAAATATTATACTAGACTAGTATTTATTAGAACTGCTATAGTGATTACTACTAGTAAAACTAGACTTATATCTTTTCTAGAATTATATTATAAAGAAATTTATAATAGTTTATAAGCCATACTTAGAGTAGTTTTTATAAGTAATATAATAAGCTAAAAAAGTAAAAAAAACGCTGTATATTAATAAGTCTCTTTTTAGTCTTATATGTAAGTTATAGCTTATAAAGTGTTTTTAGTTTAACTATACAGCACGGAAGTCTTTTAATATTAAAGTACTTTTTTATAACTACCTGAATAAGAGCGGTACTGGTGCTGAATTATTAAAAATATATATATATATATAAAGTTAAAGCTATTTATCTAGATAAAAATAAAGTAGCTAAAAGTATATAATAATAATTACAAGAAGTTTCTTTAAAGAGTTTATTAGTATTATATTATTTATTATCTTAGTTTAATTTCTTTTTTTTTTAATTACTTAACATCAAAACGAGCCGCCACCATACTATATAAACTGTTTAAGATATAATACGAATTAACTATTCTACTTATACTTTAGTAGATAATTAGGTATAAAGACTAATAAGTGCTAGATAATATAAGTTAATCTAAAACCCTAATTTCCTTTAGACTATCTATAATAAGATATCCTTAAGAAACAGGATGTTCTATTATATAAGGTTTTTTAGTATTTATGCTTATAATAGATAAATATTATCTCTTTCCGCATAAGTTCTCTATAGCTATATTAAAGAGTTTAATTTATATAAATAAATAGAATTCTATAAGAAAAGAAGTATATTTAGGTTAGAACTAAGTGTTTTAAGCGGTAGTACCTTCTAAGCTATCTCTAGTACTATAGTACTCTTAAGATTTCTTTCTAGTTATCTTAACTATTTTATATGTTTTACGCTTTTTCCTAACTTATTTATACTTCTTCTAAAACTTTTATACTACCTTTTTTATATGCTTTATTTTTTTATTAATAGAGACTTTCACAAAGCTACTACTATTAATTATAATAGTATTTATAATATTTCCTTAGTATCTAATAGACTTAATAAAGTTATAATAGTAGATATAAAGGATTAGATAAGATTAAAAGCATTAAGAAGTAAAACTAGAATTATATTACTATTATAAGTTAGAGGTGATTATAAAAGTATCTAGTTTAATCTTTCTAAGGTATAGACTTTATTACTGTTAGTAAAAAAACTAGATATTATTACTATATATTAAGAAAAGCTAAATAGGTATAAAAGAAAAGTAAGTAGAAAAAAATAAAGCGTATTTACTCTATAAGGTAATAGCTTTACTTTATATAAATAGCTAAATATTATTAAGCGTAAAACTAATTAATAGAGTAAGATAAAAAAAAAATATTAGAAATTTCTAAATAAAGTCTAGACAAAGCTAACGAATATTTAGCTAAATATTTAAAATATTTAAAATATTTATGTTATTTTGTTATGTATTATATAACTTAACCCTAGCTCCTTATGCTAAGACCTAAGACTATATATAGACAACAAAAAAAAACCATACATTACGTATATAGTAACTAGAATTTTATAGGTATAAGTTTAATATATAGTTAAAATACGTATTATAGCGGACGCTTTATGTATTATTTATTTAATTACTTAATAAAATAGTTATTATCATGCACGTAATATTAGAATATTTAATAATAAGAGATTAACTCTTTTATACTATTTTTTTAATTCTAACTTCACTAATCGCTTGCACTGCAGTCTAGTAAAGTCATAAATTATAGTTTTTACTTTTAGTTTAACTTAGTCTTTATTAACTACTTATTGCTTTATGTTAGGCAGTAACTTATTTTTAACCTACTATAAACACTATAAATAAGTTATTAACGTGTTTTAATATCTTTTATATATATATAGTAAGTAAATAATATCTACAGGCTCTTAGCTATAATATATTCTAATAAATAAAATTTTACCTAAAGTTATTTTTTATTACTAATAACTTTTATTTTATTACATATTAAATAGTTCTATTCTTTTTTATGTAAATATTTTAGATATTTAGTACTCTTATATTCTTTTTACTACTGTAATAAGACTGAGGCGTATAGACTACTTAATTTTCTTAATAATACTCTAATAATATTTATATCCCTTTACTTCCTTTACTTTCTTTATTTTTTATGTTTTTTTTGTGCGACGAGATTACTTATAGGTTATTATATCTATAAAAAAAGAAATAAGTTTAGTAAATATATTAGATTATTTTTATAGATTTTATTAAGAAGTACTTATACTAGAGGAAGCGGCCTTATAGTTAGGCTATTAATTAAATATTATATTAAGTATTAGATATATAGTTTTTATAGTTAGCTTTTAAACTAAAGCTAGTATTATAGTAACTAGACGTATTTAGTTAGTATATAGCTATAATAGAATATATATATATATATATATACATTAGGCTGTTGAGATGGTGTATTGTTAGAAACAAATTATAATAATTACATATTAAAATTAATTTATAATATTAGTAGACTTTATATGGAATTTACCTTATGTGTAATTAGTTATATAAATTAGATATTAATAATATAAATTAATTCGCATATACAGCGTAAGAGAGTAAATTTAATTTAATTTCTTATAAAATTACTTACTATTACCTACTAATTTACCCTATAAATAAAGACATGCTATGATTTATAAAATTTCTTTAAATATTACTCTAAAAACCTAAGACGCTATATATAGGCGGTGAAAAAAGGCTATATATATATAATAACTCTAATTTTATAAGCTTAAAATTAATATATAATTAAGATATATATTATAGCAGACGTTTTATTTACTTAAGTGCTTAATAAAGTAGCTATTATTATATACATAATATTAGAAAAGTTTAATAGTAAGATATAACTACAGCCCTAAGAGAAGTTAGCTATTTATTAATTTTTTTATATAAACTTTCTATTAGGCACTAACGCCTGAGAGTAGTAATATACTTTATTAATTTATTAATATATATACGCTTTCTTACACTATTTCTTTGGCTTTATTATACTAATTATTTACACTATAGTTTAGTAAAGTTACTTTATGTTTTAAGCTTATAATTTATTTCTTTTTACGCTTCTTATCTAGTCTATTTGTAAGTTAGTATTATTATAGTTATTTAAGGTAAATATTAGCTAAGTATTTTCTATTCATAGCTATAAGTATACTAATATGTTATTACGTAAATTATAGCTTTTCTTTTCTAACTAACTTAGCCTACTAATTTCTTAAGTCTTTTTTATACTTAGTTTAGTTATCTCTTAATTTATTATATCTTTTACTATATATTAATTTACTATTATACACAGCTAAAATCTGCACTTATATTTCTTAAGTTATGTAAACTAGGTAACTCTTTACATCTCTAAACTAATATAATTACTATTTATATTAAGATAAATATAGAATAAGCTACTTTATCCACCATACTATAGTAACTAAGATTATATAATAATAGTTTTTCTTAATTTTAGTATTCTTTCTAACTTGGTGATAAGTATTTATATTAATATATTTTACAGGCATTATATCCCCTCCGCGGTTAAAGTTAAGATTAAGTATTTTATATTAAATACTTCTTAAATTAAATGTCCCCATATCTAATTTCTAAAAACCGTGCTAGAATTCTACCCGGCTAGGAATCTAGCTTATTACTCTAATACTTAAGATAGAATTAATTTTAGTATATCTTTAAATACTTACTAATTCTAATATAAAGAAACCTAAGCCGAATAAATTAATAATAGGGACTATAAATCTATCAGTTATTATACTTTTAGAGTAGTTGATTATAATAGACTTATATTATAAACAGCTAGATCTAGCTATATAGGTATAGATATAAGAGAAATTACTTTTTAGAAGATAGATATAAATAATATAGAAAGAGTGCTTCTTCTTAGAGAGTAGAGTATAATTATAAAAAACATAAAGTTTAAATTAGTTCTAAAAACTTAACTAGAGTATACTTTTCCTAATATATAATTATTTATCTTAAAATTTAATATTACTTTTAATTTATTATTATTATTACTCTTTTTACTGCTGGAAAAAGATATATCTATAGTATTAATATATGCTAATATTCCTGTTCTTTTCTCTTTTTTTCTCTAATTACTAGCTTTTATAGTTTTAAAAAGGTAATTACCTAATATGTCTCTTAAGTCTTTAACTAATCTCATATTTACTTTTACTTAAGAAATGGCTTTTTTAATTAATGAATATAGCTAAATCTCTAACTTAAAATTCTTACCTAATTTATAAGTAAAATGTAAGTGTATAGTATTAGTAAATATTATTAACCTTTTTTTTTCTTTCTAATATTTTATGTGACTTTTCTTTATATCTTTAAAAAAAATAGCTTTTAAGAATATTCTCTAGCTTAGTTACTTTAGCTATTAAGGCTATATTTATATTACTTACTTTAACCTAGCTAGCGTCCTCTACTGCTTTTTTTTAGTATATAAATCTAGTTAATAGTTAAGAAAGAATTTAACTATATTTATATTTTAAGTACTTTTTATTATTTTTATTAATACAGCTAAGCTGCTTTAGTAAACGTAAATAATTAAGATATAAAAAAATTTAAGTTTTTTATTTCTCTATTCTTAGAATGCTCTCTACCGTAAAAAATATTGTATTTTTTATAAAAGATTAGTATTAAATTAGCTAAAAAAGAACCAACATACCAAATATAGCTACTATATATTAGTAGGAATTAAGAACTTTATAGTATTTTTACTAATTACTAAAAAGATTAGACTTATTCTTTTTATACTATTTAGAGATATTTTAAATAACAGTATTAATATCTTAAACGTTCTTAAGTAGAGTGGGTGTTATATAAAATATAAGAAAAATAAAATAATTAATTAAAATCTTTCTATAAAGGCTATCTTAGTGCGCAGTAATATAATTAAAGGTTTTTTTATAATATTTTTACCTAAATAAAACGTCTTAAGATAGGTTGCTAGTAGTGTTATTTAAAAGCATAAATAAATTCTTAAAATAATTTTTAGTTAAATCACTTTCTATATTAAAACTTGTAAAAATTAAATGCTCTGAATAAAATAAAATATTTAGAAAAAAAATAGATATTAAGAAAAGTATAAATAAAGAAATAAGAACAGGCGTAGGGAAAAGAGTAGGTATAAGAAAAAAAAATAGAAAAAAAATATAAATATAGAAAAAAGTACTAGTATAGATACTTACTATCTTAATCTAATTAAGTATGTAGAAATTAAGCTATAAATAAATTATATATAAAGAAAGAGTATATATCTCCCTTTATTTCTTTATAAAGTAAGTTAATAATATCTATCGGAAAATCTACGCTCTAAATACTATAAATATCTTTATATTTTAATTACTTTATTTTATTTTAAAGACGTTTATATAGCTGGTGTATATTCTATTATAGCAGGTGCTATCTTTTTTCTCGTTATTATAAGACTAGAAATAAAATTCTATTATATAGAGTCTAGGTTCTATTTTTATTTATAGTATAAATAAATTTATAATATACACATTATTCTATAGCTATATTAAGAATATAGAGCTATACTATATAGATAATGATATTTCTTTTTAGACTACTATATATATTACTTATAAAACTCTTATCTCTTATAGTTTTTATAATTAATTAGAATTAGTAATTAAGATATAAGTTATAGGCACATCTCTATAATAAAGGCCAGCACATACTTATAATACTATAAGTAGTCTTTAATTAGTAATCTAAATACAAATTATGGACACGTTTTTATAATAAAGGCTAGTATATACTTTATATCTCAACTTAATTAAGCTTTTAAGCGTATTAGAATAATATTAATATACATAACTTAGTGTCTTTTTAGATTAATAAGGGAAAGCTTATAAGAATAGAGGTATTTATAATAAAAGTCTATAGTATAATTAGATTTATTAATAAGTATAAAAATAGATAGATTCTTTTTAAAAGATAGCTTATTAACCTGTTATGCTCTTTTTTTTTATAAAATCTATATCTTACTAAAGCTTTATAAATGTTTACTATACTTAAAGTTATAAAGCTAAATAGCTTGACTATTTCTTTTATAAATACTTCTTTAAGTAGTTCTAATCTACTATTAAGCTAAAATATAGTTGTGTTATATATTACCTAGTAAGTTATTAACGCTATTAGAATAATTATTGCTGTAAAAGTGCTACCTAAACCTATCTCTATACCTAAAATTCTTAAGAATCTAGCTAAAGATAATTTTAAACTTAAGAAAGTTAAAGCCCAAGCATTAAACTTAGCATATAAGAAAGTAAATAAAGTATAAGTAGATAGGAAGATATAAGGTAGATTTAATTAACACTCTTAAATTATAGTTAGAATAAAAAAGTCTATAAATATAAGATTACTAAGCCTATAGTAACCGGAGAGGTAAATAAATTAAAGTAGTATATATTTATTATTTATATTTAAGTTAGTAAGTATAGCGCTCTATATAATAGCTTTATTTTTAATAATAAAATAATAAATAAAATAACTAAGAATACCACCTTATATATTAACATTAAATCCGAGTTTTTATGAGATATTTTGAGGGAAATTTTTTAAGATATCTGTAGAATATTACTTATAAAGAATATACCTATAGTACTATAGATTTAGTTAATATATTATATTAAGCTTATTTATATATAAGTTAAACCTATTCTCCTATTTAATTTTCTTTTAGAACTAGAATTATACTAAAGTAGCGTGAGTAATAACTCTGAGAATACTCTATACTTAAAGCATTTAAGATTTTTAGTAGATTTTATTAAAATCTCTTACTAATCCACTACTAAACGCCTTGTCTTTCTTTTTTATAGAAAAGAGATTATATATAACTTATTTTTAGTTTTATTTAAGCTTAACTTAAAAATCTATACCACCTATCACGGCACTAGTGTATTAAGATACTTTAAATATAATTATAAAAAGAAGAAAACAAAACTTAATAGTTCTAAATTCTTTTATATTAATGGTTATTATATTAATTTTAATGGGAAAATACTTAGAGAAGCTAATATTAAATATTCTATTCCGAAATTTTAGGGTATAAAATAGATTAATTTTTTTTAGACATATTCCCTTTAGTTTTACCTATAGTTAGAGAAGACTAGAAATAAGCTAAGTAAACTTAGTCACGCTTTTTATTTCTTAAGGGGAGTTTACTATATATAATACGCTAGTAAAGTATTTTAGGTAAAAAAAAAAAAAAGAGATAGCTAGTTAGCATATTAAGAGCTAGATAATAGTAAATAGAGTTTTTTTTTAGTAAATAAAACCTAATTATCCCGCGCTATAAATTTATAAGTTTAAGTTAAGTATAATAAACATTTTCTTATTTAGCTTATAAGACTTAGACTAAAATAATAGCTAAGTTAAGTACGTAGATATAGATCTAAATTAAATAGAAAACTATAAGTTTTTTATGTATAGTCTAACCGTACTAGGCTTTAATCTAGATAATAAATTATTCTATAAGTTATCTTAGGTTTAGTAGAAGTAGTCTTATATTAATAAATTATAATAAAGTTTATAGTTACTAATATTAGTAATATTAAGTAGAACTCTTTTTTATTTAATTATTTTTAAATCTCTAATAATAAGAAATGTGCTGTTTAGACTTTAAGTAAATTCTACTTACACTAATAGTCTAAGCATATACTTAATTTTATAGATAATAAAAATTAAAAATATATTCTCTTATTACAGTATGTTATTAGCTTTTACTTAGTAATTATATTATTTACGTACTTAATTAGTAGACTCTTAGGAGTTAAAAAAACCTTAATAGTAAAAATAATATCAGAATATCTTAAGATACTACTCTATATAGTAAGTTACTTATTATTTTATTTATTATTATAACTTTCTAATGGACTAGCTTCCTGCTGGATAATTAGGTATTAATACTATAAAAATAAAGAAAATCTTTTTAAATATCTTTAAGTTAGTAAATTACTAGGAGGCTATTTTACTTCTTAATAAGGTAAATATATTTATAAAACAGCATATAACTAAAAATACACTCCGTAATACTTTAGTTACTATATTTTTATGTAAGCTTAAATACTTTAAGGGGATTTTATTTCTCACCACTAACCACATATAAACCTTTAATAAAGTAATTATAAATAGAATATATCTTATAATTTAGTATAATCTATTAGACTAGAGTGCTTAAAAGGAAATTTAAAAGAACTTTTTAGTAAAAATAAAAATAAAATAGAAATATATAATTTACAGGTTAAAGAACCTTAACTGTTTAGTAGATATTAATTTTAATAGATAAAAAATAAGTATCTAGAAATAATAGCAGTACTAAACTAATCTAACTTAAATTAAAAATATTATATTAATAGCTTAAGTATTAGCGGAATATAAGGAGACTTAGGTGAATATATTATATCTAGAAATTATTATTACTATAAATAAAGAATTTTAGACTGATTTCAAGGGGGCTAGCTAAATTAAGAATAGAAATTCTTATATATAAATTTACAAGAGTAATCTATCTCTATTTATTAACTTATTTTCTTTAGTTATTATATATAGTAGGAAGCTTTAGCTTTATTTTTTTTTTATAGAAATTAATATCTCTACTAAAGCATAGCTCTCTAGTTCTCTAAAATTTAGTTTTATTTAATACTAGTTAATTTACGTATACTTTAAATAGCTAATAATTTAGTTACTATTACTTTTATATATATTTTAGTTATAATAGTATACTAGTAGCTAAATTAAAAGTCTTTTAAATATTTTATACTATAGGGTATAGGGCGTGCGGATAGAGCTAAAAGCTTAAAACTAATAGCTAATTTACTAACTTAAATAGTTCTTAGTAATTTAGGCTAAGTGCTGCCTTTTCTAGTAAGTTATAACTACTCTTATTTCTCTCTTTATAACACTTAACTCTTATACTAATACTTATTAAGTTTTGTTGCTGGAGTTATTTCTAATAATTCTTATAAAAATATTATTTATAAACGTTAGCGAACTATAAAAAGCTATATAGGATAATATTTTTATATTATCTAATACTACTATTTATTAGAGCCTTGTAAATAATAATATATTAGAAAATACATACTATATCTATAGTAAGGACTAGTATTACGGAGATAAAATAGTTTAGCTAAAATATTAGTATCTATACTAGCTTTATAAGGCATGTCTAGTAAAGGCTATATTTAAGACTAGTAGTTATCCTAGCTATAAAATATCTACACATAAACTAGATAAGGCCTTTCTTTTAGAAAGTATGGCTAATAGTAGGGATATATTAAAGATTATATAGTTATTATAAAATAAAGCTCTACTCTTACCGTGATTTCTTAATAACTTTATACTATTAATAAGAGCTAGAAGGTATAGTTAAAAAGAAGTTCTTTATATTTTAATTAACTATAGCGCCTTAATATCTGAGTAAGATAACTAGAGATAGATAGTAATATACTAGATAGTCTTAAACAAACATAAAGACATAGTTAAAGAATTAGTTTAAGAAAAAGACTTATAAGATATAAATAAAATAGGAAATATACTCCTGCACTTAGTAGTATATAGTTAGTCTATTAAAATAATAGTATTTATTCTAGATAAAGGAGTTTTAATATTTGTTTAAAATTATTAAAAAAGAACAGCGCTGCACCTAGTGACTAAAGGGGGAGAATATAAAATAATTAAACCTTTAGTTATAAAAAGTACTTTTATAAATATATAGAATAAGCTTAAACAAATACCCTTATATTATATAGCTTAGAATAGAATATTAACTACTATAAAAGAGTTACTTAATATAAGTATAATAAACTTTATAATAGACAGTACAAAGTACGTGCTGTAGGATTTAATAAATAATTAATATTATATAAGTATTAGATAGATACTTAAGAGTAGTAATATACTATTTAACACTTATTATATCTAATATATAATTAAGGAATAAGTATTATTTTTGAATTTCACACGTTTCTCCTTTAAAGCCGTATAATAAGGTTACTATTAATAGGAAGTTTCTAGAATCTTTATAATAACTAAGCATGCCCTTTAAGATTATTTTTAAGATTATATAGTTTAAAGCTAGAGATATTTATAAGCTTAATATTAAGTAATAACTATAAAGATACAGAATATGCGGAATATAGTATAAATTTTAGATTTTAGTTTCTTATTTTATAGCTCTAATCTTAGTTCCCTTTTTAGGGTAATTAAGGTTCCCTTTTTTGGAACTAAGATCTCAATTTCTAAATCTAGTTTTACGTTTTGGATTTTTAGTGCTATAAATAATATTAGATTTACTCTTTTAGATTCCCTTAATTTCATATTTCCGTTTGGATTTAGCGGAGTTAGTTAGCTATTTACTTTAATCTTAATAAGAATCTCTATTATTAAGAGTTTATTCCATAGTTTTAATATAAAATCTTATTTAGATTTAATAAATTAAAGAATACTAGTTAGTAGAAAGGTTAGATTACTGTTGTATATAATATATTAGAGTAATATAGTTATATTATAGTCCATCTTAATCCCCGTTATAGACTAAAATAGATTAGATAAGATTAAATAATTATAAGTAATAGCAAATTAAGCGGAATTTAAACTTAAATATTAGAAAATCTATAACTAAACTAAAATTTGTATTAAACTAGTTTTATTAAAAGCAGATTAAAGAGCTGGAAGATAATAATAGATTTAACACGTCTAAGCTATTTCATGCTAAAAGATAGTTTATAAAAAGTATACTGCTATATAAGTTATTCTTTAGCAGATATTACTTTTAATAAGGATATTATTTATTTATTCTTAAGTAATAAAAGCAGAAGAAAATAGCTTAGTATATAGATAAAAAGAATATTATACTAAAGATATTAGGCTAGTCTACTAAACCAATTAAAGAGTTACTTAAGGTAATTAAAACTTAGGAATTTAAGTAAGAAAAATTAAAGACAATTATCTAAAGCTTATAGTCTAAAGATATAAGATAATATTAAGAAGTATAGAGAAAAATTATCTCATACTCTACTTATAATATAAATATTATTATTCTAGATACGTAATAGAGAGCAGGGCTTATCACTAATATAAATAAATATCTATAATTAAAAAGCTACTAGTAGTATGTATTAAGGGGTATCTCTTATTATTAAGGATATCTTTTTTATAAACTACTAGGTATAGAAAAGTCTAGTCTGAGCTTTATACTAGCTAGTTTATTTAACTTAAATATTTATATTATCTCTTTTTTTAATCTGTAGATTACTAAGTTTGACTTTAGTATACTTTTTAGTAGCTTACTTTAAAGATATATAATTCTTCTTAAGAACATTAATTCCGTAGGCCTTAAAAGAGATTAAGGAAGCTTAAAAAATAAAAAGAATAATAGTAAATAAGACTATAGTAAATATACGGAAAGTATTACTCTTATAAATAAAGAGTTAATAGAAGGTATATTACTTTCTAAGTTTTTTAATACTATTAACAGAGTCGCTAGCTAAAAAGACTATATTCTTATAATAATAACTAACTTTCTTAAGTAACTAGACCTAGCTCTTATTTGCTCTAGCTAAATTAATAATTAAATCACGTTTACTCTAGCTAAGAAAGACTAGATATAAGAGATGTTTTTTTAAATATACTAGAATAAAACTAATTTATTTAAAATAAGTCTATTATTAACAGCCCTGCGCTAAATCTACTCTGTAAAAAAAGAATATCTTAATTTATTAGAATTAAGTAAAGAGCTTAGATTAGTACACACTAATAATTACACTAGATATTTTTTAGTAGAGACTAATAAATATTTATAATTACTACTCTAGCAGAAGCAAGTCACATATGATATTAATAAACTTAAGAAACTAATAAACTAATATATAGAAGTAATTAAAGAAGCCATATTTTCTCTAGCAGAAATCTAAAATTTTTTAATATTAAAAAGAAAAAACCCTTACCAGGCTGTATAGAATATTAATACATAAAAATATAAAGTACTAAAGGCGAAGGAGAGTGGGTTAAATGTTATAACTAAAATTAAATATTAAAATAAAGTAATATAGCTAATAGAAACTCTTATTTCTAATTAAAATTATTCTCTTTTTTATACTTATTAAATACGGCTTTTACTATAGGTCTAAGACCTATAACTTTACTTAAAAGAGCTTTAAAGAAACCAGGAATATATTCTTTTTTTATTTTAGGTAATTTATTAGAAGCCTAATTGTATCTCACTTTTAAAACTTAGCTATAATATAATTCATAAAATCTCTAGAGATATAATAAGTTAGGTATTTTTAGAATTAAAAATATAAATTATAGTTATTTTAAGGTGCTTATATTAATGCCTGCTTAAGTACATACTTTATCTAAGTATATAGTTATTAATATTTTTTTAGTTATTAATTTCTACCTAAAAAGACTACTTTATGTAGCTTTTGTATATAGGGAATTAATAGCCTATAGTAAGTAGTTAAATTTAATATTACTTTTTTATTAAACCTATTTTACTTATACACTAGTGACTTCTCTAAAGAAAGTTTTAAAAAAATTATAAAACCTAATATACATAAGCCCTAGCTCCTTTTAGTATGTTATTTATATATTTATAGTGTTTAATAGAGTTTATAAAACTACTCATGTTACACTACCATAGAGTTTATTAGATAAATAAAACTAGATAAAAAAAAAAGAGTAGACTTAGTAATAAGGTTATAAACCTTATTCTAAATCTTAAAAGGCGTAGAATTTATAAATAGACTGTATTAATAGTTATATCCTTACTCTATTTTAGTGTTAATAGATTTTTTATAATCTACTATTTAGAGTAACTTACGTGAAAGTATGTAGTCTAGATTATTAGTAAATTTAGTCTAATACTTTACTAAACTTATTTAGGCATTTACTATAAATAAACCTTTATTTAAAATATCCCGCTATTTATTATTACTATAATATGTCTTAGTCGCCTGATTATAAAGAGCTATATTTTAAGAAATAACGTAGATATAAAAAGAAATAATATAAACGTGAAGAGGAATAACACAGATATAAAGAGAAATAATATAAATATAAAGAAAAATAATATAAACGTGAAGAGAAATAATATAAATAAGAAGAAATAAAGTATATTTAAGAAGAAATAGAGTATGCCTAGAAAAAAAAATAACGCAGACATAAAAAAGTAGAGTAAGTATAGAAAAAAGTAAAAAAGAAAACTTATAAGATAATACTACTTAAGCTTTTTAATATCTGTTATATTTATTTTTACTTAGGCTTTATAGTTTAGACTAATGTAATATTATTAATATAAAATAACCCTATAAATATAAATAATAAGCTTTAGTCTAAAAAAATCTATATATAGAAAAACTTTACTATATAATAGAAAGCTGTTTGAAATAAGCTTATGAAATTAGATTTTATTTTAGAATAGTACTTTATTTTATTATATATTTTAAAAGAGTCTGGAGAGGCTGTCTGATAAAGGATAATAAGTTTTAAGCTAAATTTATATCTCTTTTAGCGCTATATAATTAAGAACTATATATCTTTAATTATTAAATATCTCTATAATAACTAAGTATTATAATAGAAATTTTAACTATAGGGTTTAGTAAAATTTGAAAATTATATTAACACCCTTAGTCCAAAACCGCCGTTGGAGGAGGATATATAGTAGATAATAGTTTTAGAAAATAAATAACACTAGTTACTACGCCTGCAAGCCTAGGCTAAGTAGGTAAAATTATTAAATTTAATAGACTTAATAAAGCTAGTAGCTATAGTAACTATAGGAACAGCAAAATCCTCCTATTCTTATATAAATTAATTTTATATATATAATACTTCTAGTATAATTTAGAACACGGAGTATTATATTACTGCTTTTATTATTAAATATAAGACTCTATATAAACTCCTACTTAGTTATATTTATAAGAGTTTAAATAATATAAAACTTAAGAATATAATCTAGTACTATAAGACTAATACTTTACGGGACTATTTTTATTATCTAATTACTATAGTTATTACTCAAGTATTTTCTTATATAGTCTGGGCTAAACTAGAGTATAGGTGTATTTATACTAGTAAAGTATTTATTTTCCTATAGATACTTAATAATCTTAAGATAGTTTATTACTTTCTATTTATCTCTAAAAGTAACGTTAGTAAAAAAACAGGATAAATACTAAATTTAGATAAAGAAAATTATTTATATTTAATTATAATTAAATAGATGCTAGTATTTACTTTTTAGGTGCTAAAAATACTATCTTAAGATTAAATATAGTACACTAAAGCAGCCGCTTAATTAAATAGCTAAAAGATTATATATAATAATTTACTTAATACTATTTCTATATAAAATATGTCTTTATTAGAGTACCGGCTACCTTAGTATAATAGATTTCTTTATATATTATCTATTTAGTTCTAATAAAAACTAGCTTAAACTAGCTTCTTTAGCTACTAGTAACTATAGAATTAATATAACTCTAGTAATAAGAAGCTTAATTTAGATACTTTAAGTTAATAATAATTCTTACTCTAGTACTTATTTTATACTTAGGCTATTACTAGTAGCTTATTATCTAGTTATAATTCCTACTAAAGAGTATAGAGTAGACAGTATTATATCTAAAAGTATTTACTTAAATTAGTTAAAGGAAGTCTGCTTAATATGTTGTGTTTAAATATATAAGATTATAAAAAAAGCTATTATTAAATTAACTTACTTACTTTTCTTATTCTTATTTACTAATAACTCTTAGAAGACCTAGATACTGACTATAAGCCTATAGGTATTCCTAGAGTATATAGTGTCTTATTCTAGATTAAATTAAAATTATATAAATACACTATAGCTACTAAATCTATCTTTATTAACTTTATTTATTATCTTAAATAGGAGACTATTATTTATAAACACCTTTATCTAATTCAGGGCATTTATATGCTAGTTTATTTAGATAATATAAACTTAAATACTTTCTATTTCTATAACAGTATTACGGAGCTTATGTATATAATATTATTTAGTTTTAGAAAAAAGTATATCTCTTACTACTATACTACTAAGAATAGACTATATATTACTTAATAGGTTGACTACTTAGCCTGAGTAATTTATAACCTTAGGGTTTTATATAAAGACCTTATACCTTACAACATACTATGAAATAAAGAGACGTATTAAGTAATAGTAATTAATTTCAAATAAGTAGAGATTATTAAGCCATAAACTATACTAAGTATTATCTTAATAAACTAAAAGAAAAAGAAAGGGTCTAATATAAGTATAACTAAGTAAAGAGAAAATAAATCTTCTATATTTATATAGAAAAAATAATAAGTGGCTATTGAATTACATAGTTTAATCTAGTAAATCTAATATAATATCTTCACTATATTAGACTAAGTAAGGTTTGAATTTTTTTTAAATCATACTACTTTCTTATAGTAGGGATATAGTATTATCTTTATTAGTTTTATATAAATTCTTAACTCGTTATTCTAGTAAAACCTGTAGAGACTATTTCTATACTTTATTACTTAATTACTCTCTATCTTACTAATAAATAAGAAGCTAATAAGCTTATATACGGTAAGTATTTAAAGATTAACGGAAAAGTTATATATACTAAAACTTAAAGAGAAGTAACTAGTAGCAGGTAAGTAAGAAAATAAGTAAATTATATAAACTAAATTTAATTTTAAACTTAGCTTATATAATTTACTAACTTAAGTTAATTTATAATCTAAGGGTCTTACATAAGGACCTTAGGCCTTATAATATACTATAAAATAAAAAGACTAGTTAGGTTATAGTAATTAATTTTAAGCGGATAGAGATTATTAAGCTATGAATTATCCTAAGTACTATCTTAGTAAATTAGAAAAGAAAGTAAGAATTAGAATTAGAGAGAAACTTAGCTAAGTAGTTAATAAATAAATATTCTATATTTATATAAGAGATATAATAAGCGGCTATTAAATTACTTAGCTTATTATAGTTCTTCTTTTTTTTATAGCTATAAGATATCTTTTAATCTCTTAAGTTTATTTTATTAGAGGTTAACTGTAAATGTGCTATTTATATAATAATTTTATACTATAATTTTAGCGCGGATAAAGAGACTACTTATGTTTTCTAGTTCTAAAAATTTAATTAAAGAAAAGTAAAGTAAGAACTACTGTTTTATCTATAAACGTAAAGAGATAACTCTAGGGCTAACTAATTAATTCTAAATTAACATTTTATTAACTACTACTAATAATTACTAACTAATGTAATTATAGTATAAATTAAAACTAGTTACTTTTATAGCAGGTTAGATAGAGATAGCTTAAGTTATAATAAAAATAGATTATAATTAATTAGATCTTACTAAGCGCGACTAGGTGTCTAATTAGGTATTATTTTATTAATTATTTATTTAAATAAACTAGCTTATTTAGCTTATTAAGATATATAAGGTTTTAAATATAAAGTATAGCTACCTACCTTACGCGCTAAGAGTTTTTTTTAGTGTATAAAATAAGTTTATTAAAGAGATAATACAGCCTACTTACTTAAAAATATTTTTTTTTTATATATTTTTAGTTTGCACGGGAAGCATAGCTTTTAAATACTCTATATTTTTATAAAATATATTTGCTATATTTATACTTTACTTTCTTTTTACTTATATTTAGCTGAATTAATACTTTAGAGTTGTTATTAGTAAAAATGCTTAGTAAACTCCCTACTAAGTTACTTATAGAAATTATTAGAAAGATATAATATCTACTTAAACTAGCACTTCTAAAGCTAATCTAGTATAGATTATAAAGAAAGCTAATATAAGCAGGCTCTGTTAGGTATTTAAATACTTATACTAAATTTCTTTACTACTCCTATATAAGTCTATTATATTTTCTGTAATAGAGTTATTATTAATAGGCTTAATATTAATAACAGAAAAGTTTCTACTTAAATATTTAGAATATATTAGAGATATATATATTACGGTTTTCTTCTAAAAGAGACTATAAAATTACTATCTTTATTATAATAATCTACGCCTCAGTAATAGAGCAGTGCTTTATAGAGTTAATAATTATATTAAAAATAATAAAAATAATAAGATATGCTATAGAAACTATTATAAGTAGTTAATAATACTAAAAAGAGTAATAAATAACTTATATATAGCTAGTTCCCTAATAGAGATCCTTTTTTCTATGCTGTAATAATTTTAAACATGTTATTCTTTAGTCTAGCTAAGAACAAATTATAGAGCTTTAGGTAGGATTAATATTAGTAACTTAGAATTATTTATACTTATAAGATACTAGCTAGAATTTAGAAACATACATTTTAAAAGACTTACTCTAAAGTGTTAATTTATTACTAAAGTAATAAATATATATTAAAACTATATTTATTATTACTAATGGCGCTTGTGGTATGAATTTTGAAACTTAGTACTTTATTAACCTTACTCTACTAATAAATCTTCAGTCTTTAAGCTAGAAAGAACTATAAAGATTTAATAATTTTAATTCTATTAGTAAATTCCTTTTATTAAATGGTAATAGTATTAAAGCTCTTACTTTAGACTTACTTAACTAAAAGAAAGTAAAGTCTATATAGTTTAATTAATATAAGAGAAGGGATAGAGGCCCTATATAGGACAACTTTTTTATTAAAAAGGTCCTAGAGGTTATATCAGGCGAGAAGAAAATACTACTTTAATTTCTTAAAGATTTATCCTTATTAGCGCTATTCTTTAAAAGTGTAATTCTAAAAATAGTATATAGTTTTAATATATGTAATTTATATACCTTAAAGTTATAAAATTACTTTAGCTTTTTTAACCTACTACTAGCGCTTATTATAAACAGAATTAATACTATATAATATAAATTATTTAAGTTAGTACTAGATTTATATACCTTTTAAAGCTAAGGTAATTATGTTAATGTTGCTGTACTAGTAGCTACTTTTTTAAGCGGATTCTATAGCTTAGAAAATCTCTATCTCATACTCCTGCTATTATTAGACTAGAATATCATTATATAGAGCATTTTATGCTATAAGTTAATATTATAGTAACTTGTAATTAATAACTAAAACGTAAATAAAAGTATATTAGCAGGCTAGATTAAATTTAGCTAACTTTTTAAAGATATAAATTTAAGGTATATTAGAATAAGTATTCTAGCGTATACGCTAGTAGGTATTTACTATTTTAAACCTTATAATATTAAAAAGCTAATTCTTTTCTATAGTAACGGAAGTGGAAAAGACTTATTATATAACTAATTTATCAAATTCTGCATATTAGAATAACAGGCTTAGAATATAATTATTCTGATTATAGTAATAGTTTATTTAATAATACTAAGTTAATATTTAATAACGTTTCTTTATATGTCTTTTAAGTAATAAATAGAGGTACCTATACGTCTAACACTATATTAGATAGTGAGATATTAAAAAGAGATTTTAAGGCTACTAAAAAACCACTAAGTTCCGCAGCTGTAATAAAAATGTCGTTTATTATATTTAATAAAGTAAAGAAGCTTATAACTAAGTCTATAGAAAATAAAGTAAACTAGGATATTTTTAAATTTATATAATAGGCATCTAGCTTAAATGGCCTTTAATACCTTTAGGTTATTACTTAAGGTAACTTTTCTTATAAAGAACAGTATACGCAAGATAATATACTCTTATATAGAAAAAAAGCTAAGTTTCTATTTTTAATTATCACAGATATATATTTCTGGGACCTTATTAATATTAATATAGATATACTAGCTATATACTCTTTTAATTTAATCTTAAAATAAGAATTTTAAGATATAATATAGTTAGAAATAATAATAATAAAGTGATAATTAGTTTATATCTATACGCCTTTAAATTTCTCGTATTAGTGATTTAGATTAATAGATAAGTGTATATAGAACTATTTACTATAGCCTATACAAGTGTTTTTATAGTATAGATAATTTAAAAATAAAGCTATTTTATAAGTAGGGTTATATAATTATCTAATTTTAGGTATACAAAGAAGCCTATAGGGGATTTTTACGGATATAAATAGTTAAGATAAATAGGCAGTTAAAGTATATAAATAGTTAAGAAATATAAGTAATATGCTTATTAGGGAGATTCTAATACGTAGTTAAGCCGCCCTTATATTTCAACTATCTATATCCGCGAAAATTCTTTATAAGCTTATTTACTTAATTAGTTAATTATATAACCTACTTATAAAGTAGCTATATGCTTGAGGAGCTTTATTATTTATATTACTTTTTATATAAATCTACACTAAGCTATATCTAGTATCCTAAATTTAAGTTTATATTATAATTCTAATAAAGCGTTTCTAAGTTCTCTAGGCCTTTAACTTAGTTAAGTTAAGGCTATATCTTCCTTATTCTTTTCTTTTTTTATCTCTTAAAATACTAAATCTTTAAAATGTTAAATATACAAGAGAGAACGCAAAACGCAGCTAAGTTAAAAGAATAAAGTTTTAATAAATTTTATAGACTCTAATTACCTAGATATTACTAAAAGAGTAGGCTAAAGCCTGCTAAACTCCATATCCAAGTATAAAACTAGTAATATAGAAAATAAAAACTTATATAAGGAGAGCTTTAGTTATAATAGGAAAGAAAATAAATAATATAAAACTATAAATAGAAAAGTAAACATTCCAAGCCTAAAGTTAACTATAATTAAGGAATTAAATAGATAATATAAAGACTTTACTTCTTAGTTTTTTCTCCTATCTTTTTCTTTAGCTACTAGAGAATAAAAGTGATAAAAGCTTTAGTTATAATAGGTTACAGAAATTAAAAAAAACTTACTAATATAAAGGTGTTTAGAAGAAATTACTAGATAAATACTATATAGTTTTCAGTTTTATTAGGCGTTACCCTGCTATATAAAAAGATATATAAAGCTATTTTATAAAACTAAAGGCTATGCTAAGAAGCAGTAGGTTTTAGCAGAATTTAAGAAATATTAAATTCTTAGAATTACCAACTTCCAGCCACAATTATATAACCTAATTAAGTTTAAATGTAATAAAAATTTATATTAATCGAAAGCTAAGATAAAAATAAAAATTATTATTAACTTTTTATTTTAATAAGAGCTGATGTTTAAGGATGTTTTAAATATAATATATAATTTAGTTTTAGTAATAATTATATAGGCGGTCTTTACTTTTATAAAGCACCTTTATATATAGTCTTTAATTTTATTTACTAGTTTAAATTATGTCTTAAAATAACTAGCGTGGCGCTAAGGCTGTTTAATAAGTAAAATTTAAAATTTATAAATTAAAAAACTATCCTTACTTTAAAACAACACAGTAATAAGAGTAACTAAGTTTAGAATTAGTCTAAAATATTTATATAAACAACTATTATTAGGGCCTATATATTTAATTATTTTTATTTTTATTTCTGTAAAATTTAATATTTAGGCGTCCATTTATAACCTTTTAAGATATAAAAACTAAATTTAGAAACTAAGTACTAAATTAGGATCCAGCACGAAACAGGAACACAAAAACCAAATTTAAATTCATAAAAACTATTCTAAAAGGGCTTTATAGACTGGTTCTCTTCTACTATAAAGTTAAAAAGAACTTTAAAAACTAAATTTAAAAAAGTAGAGATTATTTAAATATAAAACTAAATCTACATTCTACGCACCTTACTGTCTTTATTTAAAATTTAAAGTTAATTTTTATTTTTTTAAAGTAGTAAAGTTATATAAAGCTAATAAGTTACTACTTAAAGCGTAATAGTTATATCTTTAAAATAACTATAAATATTTATATAGTTAAAATTAAAACAGGCCGCAAATGAAAATTTCTAAAAATAAGTTAAAACTCTTAGTAGTAAATTTACTAAGCTATAATAAGATTACAAGGCAGATATATATTTTCTTATATATTATAATAATTAATTTTATATCTACTTATCTATAGATAATGCTTTATGGTTTTTAAGTCTAAAAACTTTTATAAACCTCTCTTATTTTTATATTCTATTAAGACTAATTTTTATTTTAAGAGTAAATTATATTCTCCGCTAATAAAAAAGTTACTAGCCTATTTTCGCTAAATTAAATATAGACGAGTGAAGGTAAATTTTTGTAAAGTAGTTTTATATAAAAGCTTATTAATAGACTTTAGCTTAACCTTAGTAAAAGCAGATTTAAGTACGTAATTAGAAAAATATAATCACATAATAAAATATTCAGCAGTTAAGAGAATATTTAATTTATAATTTATTAGTTATTATTCTAGTTCTTGCCTTTTAGTGTCTGTAGGTAGAACAGAATTCTTTTTTTACTTTTCTTTAATTAGATTTCTAAAGCTTTAAGAACTTAAATCTTTTTATCTGTACTAAAATTATAGTGTAGTTTTTTCTAGATATGGCTTTATACTTTTTAAATATTTATTAGCAGGCCTTAGCTTAATATTAGTATAAGTAAATTTAAGTACGTAATTAGGAAAACGTTATTACTTAATAGATCTTCTTAGTTAAAACTAGATCTACTAACTTATTACTAATTAACATATAAATATAGTATAGGGATTAATCGTAAAAATCTAAATCTAATATACTTCCTTATAGTAAATAATACTAAAATAAAAGAGCATCTTATTTAACTATTTTCTTTTCTTTTATTTTAAGTAAAATATGTTTTCTTTCTCTTAGATTTTATTACTCTTTTTTTAATTCTTTTTCTATTTATCTCTTTAGTCTGTTCTATCTTTTCCTATTTTACTACAGTAAAATTCCGCTTTAACTTTTTTAGTAATATTCTTTATTTCTTCTATATTACTTTTAAAGTTATTAAGCTGATTATATATCTTCCTTAAATAGTATAGTAGATAGCTATTATTTTATTTAAAACTACTAATCCTTACATCTTATTAAATAAGTTTTTGTTTAAGTTAATTAACTAAGGTATTTATTCTTATATCTAATAAAGTAAGCTATATTCTAAGGAATTTTAAAAAGACTTACTAAGCAGCTTATATAAAGATAACTACTTTATTTTATAAAATAAGTATTTTGTAATTCTTCTTTCTGTATTTATTTTACTGCTTTCTAAATTACTTTTACGTTCTAATACTAACTAAATATCTATCTTATATTAAGAGCTAATTAAATAAAGCGTATTAATTATTACATACCTGTTTTATTATAGTAACTACTTTATTTAAGCTGTTAGGTTTTACTAAAAGTAAAGTACCCTAATACAGTTAATAGTTTTCTAGAAGGTATATAGTATTCTTACGTACTATATTCTAATATATAGTAGGGTCCTTAACTATAGTCTTTAAGTTATTTATCTTTAAGATAAGAAAAGCAGCTAAGAGGATTTTAGGGAATAAATAATTTAAGTGGTGTTATTTTAAGAGATATAAAGTTCTTTTATATTTAGTCTCTTCTATAGCTTAGCTAATAGGATAGTTTAAAATAAACTCTTTATATTTTAAACATATAATATATTTATATAAGCTGTATTAAGATTATGGCTATAATAGATAGATAATTCTTTCCTTTCTATTTACCTTAACTGTGTCTTTATAGGACGTTATACTAATTAATAAAGTATAGTATTAGTTTTTTTTTAATACTAGAATAGATATTTACACGTAGCTGGTCTAATACTACTCTTTATAATAATATTTATCTAGTTTTTTTATTATACTTATGTTTTTATATACCCCTTTATGTTTTACTCTAGCGCTATAGGGTTTAAATTTATATAGCTAAAGCCATCTTTTTATACCATAAGCCCTATATTTATTAGGATAAGTATAAAGCTAGATTGTATAGATATTTTAACTAAAGCTCTTATAAGCGCTTATATACCTTTAGAAACTTCTTATTAGGTATTCTATAAGACTAACTTTAGTAATTTACTAGCCTTTATTATTTGTATCTAAAGCTCCCTATTTATATAAGGCTTGAATATTCTAGAATCTATATAAACTTTATCCGCTACTAAAGTATATAATATTTAATATGATTTCTACTCTTATACTACTTTTATATAGTAGATATTTACTAGCAGCTATGCCTTAATGCTATATACTAAAGCATATTTCTATAAACTTCCTAATAATAAAGCTACTAGGCGTTTAGGATTATTAATAGAAGAATATAGTCTAATTAACTTATAACCTTAGCTTATCTCTAGTACTAGTGATATTAAATTATAGGTAATATAAGTATTAGTAAGCCCCTATAGCTATTAATATAAACTTAAATCTATTTATAGTGTCTAGTAGTCTTTTCTACTAAGTCCTTAATATTTTATTTTAGTAATATAGGGAATAGATATAAGTAACTAAAGCTACCTCCTTATTCTATATACTCTATATTTATAAGGTAGCCTTTATAGTATCTTTCTTTCTTATTATATAACTACCTATATACTCTAGAGGCCTATTTATGTTCTTTATAAGATAACTTTACTAATTTATATAGTAATTAGTATATATAATTATTTCATGGCTTAAACATACTAAGACTTATCTACTAATAAAGTATATAGTATTTAAGTAATTACTGATTTTATTTAATTTCTATAGTAATATTTATTACCAGCTACGCCTCAACACTATGCGCTAAAAGATATTTATATAAAGTTCTTAATAGTAAAGTAACTAGCTATTTAAAGCTACTAGCTAAAAAACATAGTTAAATTAATTTATAATCTTAAGCTATTCCTAGTACTTATAGTACTATATTATAGGGAATGTGGATATCAGGAAGCTTTATAACCACTTAAGATATAAACTTTTTTCTATTTATAGTATCTATTAGTATCCTTTATTAGATTAAGATTAAAACTTAAATGTCTAAGATACTCCGTTTATATAAGAATTTATCTCTATTATTATTATATATGGTTTTACTAGAGGAAGCTGTTTTTCCTTTAAGAGAGCATACTACCAAGCATAGTAAATATAATAAAAGATAATAAAGAATCTAAATATAGTAATTTATAAATTATAGTATTAAAGTATTAGTAAAGTCTTGTTCATACAGCACTTTTATTATAGTTATGTATTAAAATAAATTAAATAAACTAGCTAAGTATATAAAACAGATAAAGATTAAAATATCTAGTATATAAGAAAATACTATTTAAACTATAGCTGGTTAAAATTTCTATAACTTATTTTCTTTTTAAAATAGTATATACTATTTTTATTAGTTATATTATTTGCCTTTTAGGTGGACTAATACTTATTATTAGGCTTATATCTCTAAAAGTTAAACCACACAGAACAAACAAGGGGAACAGGATTATTAGAATAAATAATTATTAAAAAAGAACTTTAACTTTTTTATTTAGCTTTATTTAAGTAGGCTTGCTTATAACTAATATAATTATAATTATAATTATACTTACTTTAAACTACTAAGTTAATTAGTTAGACTTAGCTATTTTATATACTCTCTAATTTCTTATTAGTATAAATATAAGAACTTTTATTAAAATCTTTATACTTAATAACTCTTACATAGTTAGCTTGCTTAACTTATTCACTTCTTAAATATTAAACCTTTAATTACGTAGTTACTATACGTAATAGTTGTTATCTTTATAATATATAATATTATTATTTATCTCTTTAGATAAGAAAATTTCTTTTATATAAGACTTTATCAGCCCTTCTTATCTAAGATAGGAATTAATATATACTTTTTATATATAAATTAGTACTCCTTTTCCTTATAATAGTATTATTTCTATTTTTAGGACTTTTATATTCATGGCTCTGTTAATATAGAAACTCAGAGCAAGTTAATCTAGAGTTTAAGAATTTACTACTTATATTTATTATTATAAACACAATTGCGGCATCATGCATGCTAGATAGAGTAATAATAATTCTTTACTTTATATTATAAGCTATAGCTAAAATCAATAACCGTTTTTACTAGAGTATATTTTTTATATTTCTTATATATTATAAACCCCTTTTTATTACGTAATCTAACGCGGATAGGCTTATATATATTCTTAATTATTATATACTTTTATTTTTTACTTTTATAGTATTAAGCGCTGGATTATTAGATTAACTAGGGCTTAAATAATTATACTATATTTAACAAACATAAATAGCTATAATCTTAGAGAACTAATAAGACTAAATAGTTTATAAAATATACAGGAAACCTCACAGGTGGGAGTAAATTATATTAATAAAAATATAAGTAACGTATTTAATAAGCGAGTGATGAGGACAAGCGAGTGACGCATCCTACTAAGTTTCAACTACTTTATAAATAAATAACAACTCGACACTAACAGCTATCGCCATAATATTTGACTAGTAAATAGTTATCCTATTCTTCAGCCTTTTTACAAGTTCTTGAAGTATGCCCAGGCTCTCTACAGCGTCCACAGCGCCTTTGCTTTAGCGTGTTAACTTTTGTGCACCCCTTACTCTAGCGCGTTTCGCCCTCAATCTACGCATTAACATTAGCTTAAGCAATTATCTTTGAGCCCTCTTCTTTTGTTAGCGTTCCTCACTTCTGAATCCGCTTTTTTTATCGCTTTCTGCGTTGTGTTGCAGCCTTATTTGCTTTCTAAAGCTTAGTAACTTCTGAGCGCAGCAACACAGCTTCATGCATCATCAGCTCAGCACCTTTTACAAGCCGATGAATTGACTCAAAAATGTGTGTAGGTGAGCTATTTTAATGCTGCTAAATCTAATTACGAATTAAAGCATTTTAAGACCCTAATTCAGCAGCAGTTTTAGGTGTTTTTGATTCCCAAATGGTGTCTTCTTCTGCAGGTGGAGATGGCGTCCGAAGCTAAACATCAAGCTTTAAGAGTACAGCATCTAGGTCGAATGGAACTAAGCCAGCGCCTTGGAAACCTGCGCGAATATTACTTTCTATAATTGTCTCTTAATAGGCTGCTTTAAACGCTGGTAGAAACTCAAGCTTCGTGACGTAGTAAATGTGGTTGCGGATAAGATCCTCAACTTAGCGCCTATACGCGTCTTTCAAAGGCGAAAAACAGCCTATATCAAGTGGCTAAAGTAGGTGCAACGAATGAAATAGCATGCAAATTATAATAATTTGCTTCTCCTTATAAAGCTGCTGAAATTCAAGCGAATCATGGCTCTCATAGCCATCAATTATTAGTAGACGATGTACGCCTACTGTACGATGCTTTGTATGCTTGTCAAAGTGCCGTAGCCACCAAATACCAAGCTCATTCATCATCCAGCCATTATCGCTCAATGAAATAGGCTAATCTAATGGTATATTGTTGCCCTCGTACCATGCAGAAAGGTGGTACGTTCCTGCAAAGATAATGAATAATGGAATCGCCCATCCTTAAGCGTTAATACCCTAGATTACTGTAACCCACTCACGGTTGCCTAGCTGGACTGCTTTACATCAATTACATCTATTAAAGCCTATAACAACCTTACCGCCTGAAATAACCCCCATCTGAAAGCCAGTCTCGTCAAAGTTGTACATGTCTTCTTCAGTAATACCGTACTTCTCTTTTATACGGTGTACGCGCTCAAACCATGGTTTAATGTTGCCATAAAATCAACCTCCTGCCGGTCGGACATACAATCCGCCGGCTTGGCATTTGTCTGCTGTATATAGCCTTTTCTTGCCCTCTAGATTTCAGGTCTTCAATGCAATCTAATTCAGTCTCTCAATCTCGACAAGCTCTCCCACTGCTAACATTTAATAATCTCAGAATCCTCACATAAAGCTCTCTGGTAGTCATACCTTCGATTGTATACTATTTTAACTTCTAGAGTTCGCCGTATAAAGTTCTCTAGCCACTTAATACTAACCTTGCTATCAGAGCGCGCAGCAAGCAGTTAATTAGCCATATCTCTTATAGCACCAAGCCTAGAGGGAAATCCTCGTGAATCTAGGTCAAGTACGTATTAAATAATAACTAATTCCTCTAGCTTATTGAGCTTCTTTGAATTGGCTTCGCAATCGCGTTGAAAGGTAGTTCCAGCAAGTCATCGTCTTAGTGTTAGTTCAGGGACATTATATACTATTACAGCCTGTCACACGCTTTGTAGTTGGCTTTTCTTAATTACAAAGATAGCTAAGAATAGCCTGCCTTTGTTATGGATCGATTGAGTTTTAGTTCGTTGATGCATCGCGCTTGAAAGTTGGTGGGTCGCGTTTTCTTAGTAAGGTGCGTCACTCACTTGTCCGCATCACTCACTTATCAAATACATTATATAAAAGATCTAAGTTATATTAGAAGAAAAATAGTTATGTAATATAATACTAGTGTGCTTTAGGTTTAGGCTTAGTAAGATAAACTTAACATTAATAAAATCCCCTAAAGTATATAAGTAATTATAAAATAGAAAAGAAAGATATTATAAAAACAGCCTTATTTATATAAAGTATATAGAATAAGAAAGTGTTTTTAATCATTTATATTTATTCTCTACACTATTAAAGTAAGATATTAAGAATCTAGTAGAGAAAACTACTAAATACTATAAGTAAATTTAAGTCTGTATTCTAGTAGCTATAAAGGTTTACTAATACTTATACTACTTATAATATAATATTATTAATACTAGGATAGGCTAAGGTTATAAATTAATTTAGCTATATTCTTTAGTCTAGAATTCTAAATGCTTCATGTCTCTATTATTAGAAAGTTTATATATATATGCTCTAGTATATAAAGTTAAGACATAGCTACTAGTAAACATCTGCTAAATAAAAGTAATATAAAGATTAGAAATTATATTAAATATTATATACTTCAGCGGCAGATGAAGACCCTAAAGTATTTAAGCTTTATATAAAAAAGAAGCTCTAAATATAAATAATAAGAGCTTATAAATTAATAAAGTTAGCTTTATAGACTATTTAAAAAAGGTTTTTAAAATATATAAGTGCTTATAGGAGCTTTAGTTAAGATACTTAAGTAATTTAGCTTTATATTTATTTTAGTTTATAATATAGAATAACTTTAGCTGCGTAAATTTTAAGCCCTATACTACTAACATAAGCTAATAAAATATAAACTAAAGTATAAATATATTTCTATAGTTAGGTAGTTATTATTATATAAAGTTATATTAAACTAGCTGCGCACGTGTCTACTTTAGAATTTATATAAAGAAATTAATATAATATTCTATTAATTAGCGTGGCTTCTTATAGAGGTATAGCTAAATATTTATAAAAAAAAAATTATATACCTATTATAATAGTATTATAATATAGCCTTAATATAGCTTACGTCCCCCTAACTATAGGTATATAATAAATTCAAAATGTAAATAAAATCTAAAATAATTATATTATTTATATTCTATGCTTTAGCTGAGGTAGTATCTTAGTTCTCTTATTTATAATACTCTTATATTATTCATCCTTAAAATAATCATTATTATTTATGTTTTTAAATAGGTTTTAAGTAGTATGAATAAATCCTATACACAGAACCCTATTTATATACTAGATTCTAATATTATCTTATTATGAACTAATATCTTTATAGTATTATTTAACCTTATTTAAGTAATACTTCTCCTCTTTAGTATTATCTTTTATCTATAATATCTTATCTTTATATAAAAACTTTTAGATTAGTTAATTAGACTGTCCTAGTCGCCCCTACTATAACGCCTTATATATTTTATAGATTTCTTAGAATTTAGGTATTATAAGTTTTTCTCTATAATAAAATTTTTACTTACTAGTGGAAAAGTGACTATTGGGTATTTTAAATACTTTTATAAAGCAGATATAGATAAATTAGCCTAGTATATCTAGTAATATTTTCTTTTAACTAGTATTTTTATTAGTATAAGATTATTTAATAGCACTCGCTCTTTTAGTTATTATATAATAATATATTAGCTTAACTAGATAAGACCTAGATACTAAATTATTAAACTTAAAAGTAAATCTTTCTCTTCGCTTGGGGAGATCAGGGAATATATAATTTAAAAAGAAATTTATTTTCTATATACTATTTAAATTTATTAATATAGAAAAAAGGTATAGTATGGTCTGGATTAGAGAGCTTCTAGATATAATAAACTAGAAAAATTTATAAACCCTTAAGTAGTATAGAATTACTTAAGATAGAAAATAAAAGAAAATAAGCTTAATAAGTTTATTAAGTAGAAAGATTATATATATTAGTTATTTAATTTTTACTTATTTAAACTGAGGTGTAATTATTTGAATATTTATCTTAAAAGATCTCTTTAATTAGCCTATATAAAACAGTAATTTAAAAGAAGACATTATGAATAGTATTAATTAAAAATAAGAAAACAAAAATAGTTTTATAATAGGTTAGTAAAAGCTTTTTAAATTTATATTTATAACCCTTAGTTAAGAAATAGGGCTTGTAACTAAGCCTTTTTAAAAACCTCTTCTCTATAAATAGCTTAGGAGAGGCATGAATGCTAAGAAGTTTATAAATATAATTTATTAGTTTAACCTATATATAATACCTACTTAGGTTTAAAAATAGTAATATAATACTTTATTAGTTTAGACTTAGAAAATAGAGATATTAGGCTTAGCATTTTATTATCTATATACATAATAAATTTAGGGCATAAAAATAACTATAAAAACTTAATTATGTTTTTTTTTCTATGGTAAAGAGGCGTAGTTTTATATAATCTAAACACTCTATAACTAATATAATCAGCTATTCTGTTTTTTAAGGAGATAATAGAACTATCTTTAGGGTGAAATATTTAATAAGAATCTCTAATTATTACTTTACTAAGTGCGTTAGTTTAGTTAGCTACTAAAAATAAAAGTATTTTTAAAAAAAATCTTGTTATTAATAGCGGTAATATATGCTATGTTACTCTTATAGTAAGGGATTCTACCTTATAAACATCCCCCTAATTTAGTAAATATAGATAATAAATATATCTTAATTAATTCTCTTTATTATATTATTAGTTTGTTTATAAATAGTATTATTAGGTAGCATCTACGGTTTTAGAACTTTAGTATAAAGTAGTAGACGGAATTTGCTATTAGTTAAGTAAATTCTTAATAAGAGTAGTGCTGTGTCTAGAGATAGATATAAAAATAATATAACCTTATAATAAGATATAAACCCCTATTATATTATAAACTCTATATAAATTCTTTATATAAACTGATTTCTATCTGTAATTAAGCTATATTATCTTACTATTTCCGATTTCTCTAACGCGGATATTTAGGGAGAGTTTATGAGTATAACTAATTTAAATAACTATCTCTAGAAAATAGATACTATAAGGTTGAACTTTAGTCCCTAGAGTGCTTTACTTACTTTTTAATAGAAAATTATTTTAAGTAGAAATTAAAAAGTTCTCTTGTTTATTAACGCTAAGTATAATTAAACTACTTATATAAAGAAGTATGTAAATATAAGCTCTAGAGTCTAAGCTCTAAAATAATTATATTCTATACTATTAACTAAAGAAGAGCTAGCTATATAAAGGCTTTATATAATAGAATTAGAAACTTCCAAAACCCCCCTAAACCCTAAGATAATACTTAAAGTTATATAAGAGAACTATAACACTATCTTATTAACTAAAGACTTTTAGGAAGTACTTTATTTACTAGTTAAAAATACTCTCTACTTAATAAGTAAATCTATAGTATTAAAAGTAAATACGTTTTAATACTTTAACAAAGAGAATGTAGTGGAGTAATAGGTTCTAAATTTAGTAACTAAGAATATTTATAAGGCACTAATAGAGATAAATATTAGAAGAGTGAATAATATAAAAACGGAAGAGCCTTAATATATCTATTTAGAAATTTCTAAACTAGCAAATAGCGTGCCTTATTTGATGTAAGTATATAAAACTATTACTAGAAAGCAGTTAACTAAGAATATTAATACTAAAGATATATGTCTAGAAATTAATAGATTATTAATAGCTAAAACCTGTCTAACAGAATAGCAAGCTACTAAAGATACTATAGGTAATATAGTTAGAGAATAAATAATCCTATATAAGCTTAAACCCTAAGAGAATCTTAGTCCCTTATATAATTATAAAGTAGAAGAAATTAATAGGGAAAGTATAGTACTTAAGAAATACAATAATTATAGTAAAAAAGTCTATAAGAAATAGAGGTCTAAGAAATACTTAAGAGATATAAAAAAAACTTTAATTAGTAAGTAGCTTTAGAATATAAAAGTTACATTACTCATATATAAATTAGAGATAGTAATTATGGTAATAATAATAATAATAATAATAATAATAATAATAATAATAATAATAATAATAATAATAATAATAATAATAATAATAATAATAATAATAATAATAATAATAATAATAATAATAATAATAATAATAATAATAATAATATAGAAATATACTAAAGTATATATATGACTATTCTTTTTAATTAGCCTAATATAGTCTAGTGGGTAGATCCTTTATTTATGAAAACAGCTACTAAAGACTTTTAAAAATTTTAGTATATAATAAAAATTTACTAGTGTGTTAACACTCTGTTGTATTTATTTATAAAGTCTTTATTTTTTTTTAATTTAAAGCATTTACTTTACTGAAATGTTTCTAAGGAATTTTAATAATTTACTCTTTTAATAAAAAAAGTCTTTAAATATATAGAAGAGAAAGGTAAACTAGAAAAAAATATAGCACTAACTCTCTAGAAAAAGAAAAAAAAAATTTATAACTAAATTCTATTAAATATAGAGAATGATAATAATTTATGCTATTAGTAATATAGCTTACGTAAGTTTAATCTTCTTCTATAGCTACTAGTAAAAAAAGAGAAGGTTTATTAGTATATATAAATTAGTAGTAAGAATAAAAGAATTAAGAAAAGAAAGTAATAGCTATAGTTTTAATAGCTCTATTCTTTCTTTATCTTAAGAATTATTCGTAATGTAATTAACGACATTTCTTTATAATACTTATATTTTATTTTAGGTGTGGTAATAATAGTGCTGTTATTTATTCTTATTATAACTTCTAGAAAATTACTAGGCCCGGAAAAGGCTCCTAGTCTAGGCATATATAAAATCTAATTTAATTTCTTTATAGTTTTTTTAGTTAATATTATTTATATCTGTCAGATAATAAGTAACTTACTTTATTTATATTAGAAGTATATTATTAGAAGTTATTATTAGTTATAATAGGTAGCGCTTAAGAAAATGCTTTTTAATAATAGTTTATAAAGTACTTATAGCTAAAAAGTTTATAAGTCTACTTAGTTTATTTTTACGCTATTAGGTGATTTAGTTTAGTTTAGTTTAACAAAAATCTCTATAATAAGCCTATAAAGAATATTATAGTACTAGTGTTAACTAGTTGTATATTTATTAGTAATAGAAAGCTAAATATTAGTTTAAATATTTACTCTCTTATTTTATTATATGTCTACTACTTATTTTAGCTACTCTCTTTTTATTAACTATCTTATGCATTATAGGGGAATTAAATATAAGCTAGTTAATTAATCTTAATACTAAATTTTAGCTATTTAGGTTAATTAAATAAGCTTAGGGCTAGTACAACTAGCTTTTTAAACTTATTTATTATTATCTTTTTTTTTATAAAAAACTTTAGTGAAGATTATATAGATTATATAATAAACTAGAGAACAGTACGGGAAATAACTAAATAGCTTTTATATATACTAGTACGAAGTATTAGCCTTTAGGAATAGTATATTTAATTAAAGATTAGAGTCAGTACAACTTATATACTAGTATAAATTTAGTAGAATTAGGTTTAGTATAAGATATATATTATTATAAAGTATATATAATAAGAATTAGTATAATATCCATACTATTCTAAAAAGTATACTATTATAAAGAACTAAAATAGGGACTAGTATAGGCTATGTACTATTTTAAAGTTTATACTATTATAAAAGCACATATATAAGGGACTAGTATAAATATTAGACTATTATAAGAAATATATAATTCATACTATTACTAAAAGTCTACTAGTATAAAAAGAAGTCTATTTAGGCTTTTTATTATGTACTATTATAAAAATATAAATAATTATACTAATACACCTCACCATAAGAATAGTCTATAAAAGTTGTATTAGTATTAGATATTTTATAATAGTATGTAATGCACGTCTAAAACAGGCTTCTTTAGTTCTAATATATAATATTATTAGGCATACCAAATTTGCTAGAAAACTCTAGTAATATGATATCTTAAAAGGGCTATAAGTACTTAATTAGGCTTTATACTAAATATAGTATTAAGTCTTATAATAGCTATTTAATAATTCTCTACTTATACTAGTACATGATATAACCTAAATAGGCTTCTAGTTAATTTATTCTAGTCTTAAAACTATAGCCTTAGTATGAAATAGATATAGCTTAAAACAGCTAAGAGCCTAAACTATATTATTACTAAGAAATAGTTAGGGAGCTGAGCTAAATAGGATATTTAAGTAATAAATTATATTATAAATACTCTTTTAGCTTTAAATCCTATTTTTATCTTATATTTTATATTCTTAAATAACGTAAAATATAGTATAATATTTTCTAGTGTGTCTGATGCTAAATTATATAAGTTACTAGCATTTACCTTTCCAGCTCTTATAATTATTATTAGAAAGATTAGGAATCTAGTAGAACTATTAAAAACTGCTAGTTTTTTTTAAATAGCTAAAAGCTACTATTATCTAGTATATTTATTAACTAGCTTATAGTAGTAGTATAAGCTTAAGCTAGCTAAGCTAAAATTAAGCCAAGCATTATTTTTATAATATTCTTAAACAAATTAAAATTAATTTAAAGTACTAGAATTATGAGGCTAGCTGAGTAAGGTGATTAAGAGAGATTATAAAGTATTTAATATAAGTCTTAAATCACGTAGTTTTACTTACGTCTCAGATAAGCTAGTAAATTTAGAAATAGAAAATATACATAAAAAGGAAAACTAACAGGCAAATATAGAAGTTAAAGATAATAAAAATAAAGACTATAATAGACTTAAGAGTAATATTATATTACTAATATCTATATTTCCCTTTACTAGCAAACCTATAGTGTAGGGTAGAGTAGGTCTTATTAAATATTAGCTAAAAAAAAACCGAAATAAGTTCCATATGCACTAATAATAGTGATAAAAGTACTTAACTATAAGGCAGGAATACCCTAGTAAAGGCTCTAGTAGTTATATTTAACTTAAATACTATTTATAGTAAGATAGTTATAGAAAAGTATATTTTATAATATGCTTATAAATAAATAAGTTTATGTTAAAAGTAGTAATAAACTATAGCTTAGCTTTTAACACTAGTTTTAATTCTCTAATCTTAGTACTAGGCTAGACTACTTAGCGTTTTTCTGTCTCTACTATAAAGAGAAAATATAAACAGGCTAGCACCCTAAATAAATCTAGTAAATAGTCTCTAAATCCACCTAATAATAATAAAATTTAAAGATAAGATATAAGGAGAATAGTATATAAAGAATACTAATCTAAGCTTATTTTTTTTAAATAATTATTACATTTACGGCGAGCGAGATATGTGAAAAGTAATTATTATTAAAAAATACCAACCTATTCATATCTCCCCTTATATAATATGTTATAAACTAAGGCTAATTATATATTAGAAGTGGAAGAAATAATCCGCTCTATATCTTCTTTATAAGTAAATAAACTCTAGAAATATTCTAACTTTAGAAGCTGAAGCTTGATTTTGTGAATACTTAGAGCATAATTTTTAAAATATAACACACTATCTAATACTACTCTATTTTTTTAGTATATTAAATAAGGGTAGAGAATCTTTATATTTAGTATAAAGTATTTAAGATAATAGTTTTTAATATAGTTTATTATCTTTACTAGCTGACTCTAATAGAACGTCTATTATAGAAAAGATAGTCTCTTATTACCTATATAGAACAGGCACTAGTAAGGGTTATACTTTAAAAAAAGTAAAGAGAATACTATTACATCTTTCTACTTTATAATAGCCTTTAATGAATACGGAATTGTGGTATGTTACTAAGCTTCTTAATAAAAGCATAACTTTATTAAGGTTTAGATAAACTTAAGTTACTAATTAAGATTACTAGGCTTTATAAGATTACTATATAATTTATAAAGCATATCTGCAATACAAGCCTACTCTTTAAGTATATAAGTTATAGTAGTAGATTTATCTTTATTCTTATTATTAAATAATAAATTACTTTCTTTTTCTAGTTTTTTTATATTATTATTTATAAAGTATCTCTCTCTAGCCTTTTTTTTTACTTGATTTTATAAACTCTTCTTCTTCTAATATAGAGCTGTTTTTGTTTTCTTTTTTTATTAAAAAAGTTTTTTCTCTTCCTCTGTATCTATACATAGTTTTATATATTATTATATTTACTTTATTTTTACTATTAAAGCATCTCTTCTCTAACGTAGCTTAATAACTTTAGGGTGTTATCAAATTACGTAAGTATTCTCTAGACTAGGCTTAATTAATATAAGTAAGTTATATATTAAAAATATATTCCCTAGTATTTATATTAAAGCCTTATTAAATAGCTGGTTTAGATAGACCGTTTAGATATTATACTTTATATTAAAGTTAATATAAAACTAGAATATACCTAAGTAGCTATACTCTATAATTTAATCCTACTTAGTTATAATTCTTATATCTGTTAAATTATTTAATTAATTTAGAGCTTTAAAAAAGTAGAGACTAAGAATATATATTATTAACAGCATTTCCAGTACCGCGTTAAATATAAGAATATGTTAATAATTACTTTATACTAATATTTTACTCTAGATGCTTTATATAATGGGTAGTAGTATATATATATAAAGGCATAACTATCTTTACTAACAGTAATATCTAGCCTTTTAAGCGTTTAGGTTTTTAAAATATAGGTTTCTTAAGTTTACTCTCTTTCTATCTAAAGATTTAGTAGAATTTTCGTTTAAGGATTTATACGCACAAGATTAATTTAGGGTCTTAAATATTAAAAATAGTAAATATATTATTATAAAAGTTTACGGCAATTATATGCGTGATAGCATAAAGAAAAGAATTATTATTTTAGTATACTTTATACGTTTTCCTAAATACTCATTAGCTTATAAGAAAAAGAGAGATAGTTAAAATATAAATAGTTATAACTTTCTATCCTCTCTCTTTATATATATAATTATAATAAATATAACTAGTATTATATAATCTTATACTTTTACTACTATAATTATAATATGCTTATAAAGTACTGACTTTAATTTCTTTATATTAATAAAAAGCAGGCCGTCTTTATTAAACTCTAGTTCTTTATTATATTTACTATTATTTTCATTGTCTTTATTAGAGTCATAGAAACGGATTGCTTTATTCTTAGCAGTATTTCTTATATTCTTATCTAATTTCTTTATACTTGCGTCCACTAGTGAGCATAGCTAACACTTTATATAAATAATAAATAAAAAAAATAAAGCTAATAGTAACTACTATTCTTTATCTAGATACGCTCTTATATCTAGTACTTAATAGTAGTATAGTAGTAAAAATAGGTTATTAACTAATAATACTAGTTTAGCTAGTAAGAACGTATTAAGCTGGTATAATTTTATAAGAATATTAATATACTATAGCACAGAGTTACTAAGACTAGTCTCTTAAGTCTATAAAACTATAACTTATATTATTTATATTGTTTATAAGATTATTATCTAAAAGTTTGCGTATATACTTCTTATAGATTATTTTAAACTATCTTTAGTACTAGTAAAGACTAGACTTTTTTTATATACTAGAATAGTAATCTAAAACCTAGGTAAAAAAAGCCTTATAATTTGCCATATTTATAGACTTAATAAAATTAATTAGTTATTCTTTAGCATTTTTAAAGTATCTAATAATTTATAAGCTATTATTAAATAATTACGTAGGAATAATTTAATGTAGGTAAACTAATAAAATCTATTTTTTCTAGACTCCGCGTATATTTAACTTAGTAGCGTTTAAATAATCTACTTATATAGGACCTTATACTACTAGCTTTTTCTATAAACTCCTATAATAATTAGCTAAGCATTTAACTACCTTATAGTATATTTTCTATAATATTATTTATATTACTATTACTAAAGTGTTGTAAAAAGACGAGAGAATATTTAGTAGTACTTAAGAGTTAATAAGGATCTAGATAAAGTGCTACTAGATTATAGGAAATAGCAAAAAAAAAAAAAAGCAGCAGTAAAGAATAGAGAAGAAAGAATAGAAAGTAGCTAAACATTTAGCTTCATGCTTAAATAATTAGTAGGGGGCGGGTAATAGCGCTAAGAGAATAACAAAAAAATGCAAAAGAAATAAGAAGAATAGATACTTTAAGTATAGATTTAGTTATTTATATATATTTATATTATATAAACGTTAGCGCTTTAAGCATAAGCGTTTAAACATACACTTTAATAAAGTCCGAACTTTAATAAGGCAACATAGGTGCCTTACTTGGAGTCTTAAAGTGGCAAGAGATAGTAGGGGTTAGATATAGTATTAGAGCTTCTAAAAGTAGCTACTAAACCATCCAAATTTAAACACTCTAACACTAAAATATATATTATTAATAGTAAATTTGTTTACTTATAGTTTATTTTACTTAATTATAATATAGTTATTTAATTATAATATAGTTATTTAATTATAATATAGTTATTTAATTTTAATTAAATTTAAGTACATTAATTATTTTATAATTATATATATAAAATATTACGTATTTTTTTATTATTAGCTACTTTTAGTACTTTAATAATGTTAGCTAACAACTTTATTTTATAATTACTATTTTAAAGTATTTATTTTCTTTATATACTTTTTAGCTAGTAGCTAGTAATTATTTTTTAAAGCTATTTACTATATTTTAGTTATTACTACTAGTAATAGCTTTTTACTTATTACTATTTATAATACTTATTTTTTTTAAACTTTTAACTTAAAAGTTTTTTTTATTTTAAATTCTAAGTATAAAAAAAGCCTATTTTTGTTATAACATTATAAGTACTTTTAAAACTTTTTTTATAGTTAATAATATTTAAAGTTAAGTTATTAACTATTTATAATTATTATTTGATACTAATTTTATGTAGTTTATAAATTTATTTAAACTTTTATTAAAGCCTTTTATATAATACTAAAAACTTGTAAATTAACTAAATAAAAAGTGTAAAATTTCTTGTTTTTATTAATTAACTAAAAGTATAGCTTTTTTAATTTTATTATATTAGTATAAAGTATAAAAAAAATTTCAACTATTTTTTTATACTAAGTAGTTTAGTAGTTATAAAACTTTTGAAACTTATTTAATATTAATATAGTTTGTTTTATTTATATTAAAAAAAATTTATAATAAAAAGTAATAAAATATAGTAAAAAAGTTGTATTTTCTTTTAATAGTAATAAAAATTAAAACTAGCTTACTATAGTTAGTTTACTTTTTTATTTTATACTTTTTTTTAAATTTATTTAACTACTTTATAAAAAAGTTAAAAGTTAGTTACTTTGTATATTTTAAAACAAGTAGTTAAATTTTACGTACTTTTATAATAAGTATATTATTAAATATTAAACTACTATAGCACTTAATTTTCTATTACTAAAAAAAGAAAATTACTTTTAAAATAAACTATAAAGCTTGCTATTAATAGTATGTATTTAAATTTAAAATTCTATATTATTAAAGTATTTAAAACTATTACTAAAAAACTTAAAAACTATAAATTATATAATTTTTTTAATTATATTTTTATTAGAACTAATTAATACAATTTTTATAGTATAAATAAAACTTACTATAATAATAAAAATAATAAAAAGCTTTTTTATTAGTATTAAAAATACTTATTTAAAGTATTTAATATAACAATAATTAAAGTTTTTAATTATAATATATTAAGAATTAAGAGTTAATAAAAATTTACAAAAAATTAAATTTTACTAAGCTTTTTTTATTACTTTAATAAAAATATTAGTATAAAAAAATCGTTATATTAAAACTTAACTATATTTACTTATATACTACTATTAAAAAGTATAGTAGTTACTATATAAGTAAATTAAGTAGTTTATACCTTTTTTTTACTTAAATTCTTTTTAAATAATTAGCTTTTTATATTTTAAACTAAAAGTAAACTTAAGTATTACTAGTTTTTTAATATTTAAATAGTATTAACTTTTACTTATAGTAGTAATAGTATTTTTTAAAATAGTAAGTAATATTAACTAAATTAAATAACGTAGTAATAACTATAAAACGTAAAGTAGTTATTATTTAAATTACTTAATTTATTTATTATATTTAATTTTAAGATCTATTTTGTATATAAAGTAAAAGCTTAATAATAACTTTATATAAGTTATTTTTTAAAATAATAACATATTTAATAAAGTTTTATTAAGTTTTTAAAAACTTAAAATAGTTTAAAAAAGTTATATAAATTTTTAATTATAGCTTACTATATAACGTTTTTCACAAGCGAGTGAACTACTTTTACCAAGAATTGCCTTTTATTTAATAACTTTACGAAAACTTCATATTATTTAACAAAAATTTAAAATTAGCCTTTTAGATGTTAGATGCAGCTAGTATTAAATTTGCATTCTAATAGTCTTACGTAATTATAAGTTATTAAGCTTAGAATTTACCTTTTAAAAATTTAGTTTTTAGCTATTAATATTTTAATAACTATTAAATAAGAAACTATAGATATTAAACTTAAGCTATTTTATATATAATTTAGACTATATTATGCTTTTATAGTAATAAAATAAGTAGATTTTTAAGATCTTTAGGTAATGTGACGGTGCTGCTTGCTCTGCTTACTATAGGCTATATAATATCATAACTAGCTATACTAGCTATAACTTAGCGTAAAACTTAAAGTATAGCTAGCTCACGCTTAAGCTATACACTACTTTATTTAGAAATAAGCCTCTTTTATATCTCTTCTCTTCTTATCTTAGTATAGCTAAAATAAAGCTAACTTATTTTATTAACCTGTATTTATGCTATAATGCGTGAAGACTAAGTCTATTATTATATTATACTAAGATCTCTCTAACTTAGCTGGATGATAGCGACATAATATCGAGATTAAATTATGTAATTAATAAGAGTATTTAATTTATTAATAACTACACCTAAAGGATTAATTACATGACTATGCTGAGTTATTAGTTTATTAATTATATAATCTCTACTAGAAAGCTCTATAGTAGTAGGTAATTAAAATCTTAAGTAATAGCCTATATAAGTTTTGCGTGGCAGGCCTTAAGAGTGACTTAATAAGTAACTAGAAAACTTATAGTAGTAAGTAATGTACTTATTAGATTAAAAGAAAGTTATAAAAGCTCTAGTAAACTCTCTCCCTCTTTATTATCTTTTTTTTGCTAAAGAAACTAACTCTTATAAGTACCACTAGCTTATTTTCTCTATACTAAAGAAACTAATTCTTATAAGTACTACTAGCTTATCTTTTTTATATTAGAGAATTAGTTAATTACTTTACTCTACTAAAGACTAGAAGCTTTATACATATATAAGAATAGATAGGTTAAGACTATAAGAAAGCTCTCTACGCTAGAGATGAAAGTTAATTCTAAAATAATAGCTACTAGTAATAACTATATGTTTATCTCTAAGTTACTTAGGTGTGCCGCCATATACTACTCTAATAATATAATTAGAAAAGACTATACTATTAAGAAGCTCTGTATCTAGACATGATATAATAAGAAACTTTTTATAGCTATTATTAAGAGCACTACCTAGGAAACTAATATCTATAAGTCTTAGAAAATAGAGATTACGCTTTCTACTCTAATAACTCTTAATTAAGTAATAATTACTAGTAAGCTAGAGCGTAGCTATTTTAAAGTACTTATATATTATAACTATATTAATACGCTAGGAAAAGCGCTTAACATAGCTAAAACTAAGCTTAATAAAGTTAGAGATAAGTTTACTAAGCTTTATTAGCTACTAAACAACACACTTAAGCGCGTAGCAGATTAAGAGAATAAAATTAAGATACTAAGAGTATAGATAAAGAAACTTACGTATAATATATACTCCTTTCTTTCTATAAAGACTAGCCTAGTGCTATTATTAATACTAGTAAAAAAAACACGCTTTATAGCTCTATTATAAACCTCTTAGAATTAGGCTAGCTATATAGCTATAGAACCTAATAATAATTCTAATATAGAAGATTTTAGTAACTAAACTTTTTAAGTATTACTTTACGTACCAGCCACTTTACTAGCTACGTTTATTATAGATAGCTATTAAGATAATAGCTACTTAGTCTAATTTCCTAATTTGCTAATACTTAAGGACGGTAAGGACGTTACCTCTAATTAATAAAGAGATATCCTAGAGGATAAGGTATATACTAACTAAAACTAGTTTACTAAAGCTAGTAAATAAGCTATTTAAGAGAATATTATCTCTTATATGCGTATATATATAGAGAGTCCTGCTAACTAATATCTCTTAATACTTATATATACAGTAAAAGAGAGTAAGCAGCTAGTTAGCTACTAGTACATAATAAATTACCTAGAAAGGATATATAGTAACCTATATAAGAGACTTAACGTTTACTATAACTTCTAAAAGCTCTACTTTAGAGACCCTACTAACTTTATTATATTCTAAAGTGATTTCTTTTGCCTAGCTTAAGAACACAGCCTGTTTATAGACTAATAGGTAGAAGAATTTTATAAAAAGCTTCCAAACGCTCTACATACGCAGATAGGCATCTATTAATAATAATACTATAACTAGTATAATAAGTATATAAACTTAGCTTAAGACTTTATTAAAAAGCTAGCTTTTAGCACTAGGAAAGCTACTAAGCAGATTAATAAAAAAACTAGAAAAACTTAGCTACTACTGATTTAGTAGTTTTACTTAGAAATTAAGTATCTAATTTATATAGCAGTTACTGCTATTCTACTAATACCTATCTCTAAGCTAGCTAGTTACTATAATTATAGAAAATCTAGCTATTTTATAAAAGACTACTAACTATCTATCTAAGCTATAGCTAAAGTAATTAAGCTTATAAATACTATAAAAAGCTCTATACGCTTTAGGATACTAGTAATAATAAGAAGTTTCAGCTTACTATAGAAGAACTATTAGGAAAAAACTTACCTTAAGGGAAGTCTCCTTTCTAAGGTTATCTTTTAGAGCTACTAACTAGTTTAACTTTTACTAACTACTATTTAGTAGACTAGTCTTTACCTTATTTTGCTATATCTCTACTAGTGGACTAGCTATTAAGCTAAGTAGTTTTTTTAATACTAGAGCTAGTAGTTTTATTCTAGTATACCTAAAATACATACACGCTATTAAGAAAGAGCTTAAGATAAAAACTTACTAAATAAAATCTATTCCCCTAGCTAGCTATAATAATAGACTAAATAAATAAATAAATAAGTACTTCTAGGCTAATCTAGTACTAAATAACTATTATTTATTAACTTACTTTATTTTCTATAACACTAGCCGCTATGACCTTATAATCAGCTATAAGCTGTTTAAAGATATAGGTATTTTAATTAACTATAAGAAGTAAACACTTAAATAGCTAAATAATAAGCTAATTAACTATAAGCGTGATATTATTATTTTAATGTAAAGTCTATTAACTAAAATTAACCCCTTATACTAAGCTAATACTAACTGATGTGATAAGTTAATAAATATAGTAATTTTATAATATATCTATAAGCTACTTCAGCGCTCGCCCCAGCATATAATATAGTAAAAAAATATTAGAAAAATAAAAGAATAGCTTTATTTATAACAGTAGCTAGAGCTAAATAAGTAAACTTTTTATTTTTAACCTATTTTACACGAAGACCTCTCTAAAGCAGGCCTTAAGATTAATATTATAAAAGCTATTACCTTTATAATATATATATAATAAAAGGAAACTATACTAGGGTATACTAGTATTTATAAAGTAGATAAGTTTATTTAGAACTATAGAGATAAGCTTAATCTGCTAGACCTAAAGCTCTTCTCCTAAAGCCCTAAAGACCTTTTAGTAAAGGCTTTACTAGAAGAGCTCTATTAATTAAATAAGAATCTTATAAAAGAAAAGAAATTTTAGTAGTTTATTAAATAGAAATTATCCTACTCTAGCTACGCTAGTGTGACTTAAGTCTATTTTTTAAAAAAAAACTCAGACATACTACCTCCGCATTATAAAGGTATTAACTATAATATTAAACTAATAGCTAAAAATATACTAATATTAAGTCTATTATATAGCATATCTTTTAAACAGCTATAGCTTATTAAGACCTACTTAGATAACTATCTTTAATAAGGTATTATTATTTATAGTAATGCTTTATATACTTTTCTAGTACTATTTATTAAAAAGCTAGAAAAAGAGTAGCGCTTCTGCGTTGACTACTATAAGCTTAATACTATTATAAAGAAAAACGCTTATTTAATCTCGTTAATTCAGAAGACCCTTACCTGGCTAGCGTGGGTAAGAGTATTCACTAAGCTTAATATATAACAGGCTTTTTATTATATATATTTAAATAAGAATATAGAGAACCTAATTATGTTCTGTACTTAATATAGTAACTATAAGTACTATATATTACTATTTAGTTTTTATAATAGCCCTACTACATTCCAGCGCTATATTAATAAAGTGTTTTATAATATACTTAATAACTTCTATACTATTTATTTTAATAATATCTTAATTTATTTTAAAGACCTGCTGTAGTATGAGGAGCACGTTATCTAGGTACTAAAATATCTCTAGAATATAAGCCTCTAAGTAGACATTAAGAAGAGTAAGTTTACTATTACTAGAATAAAGTTTCTAGGCCTTATTATTAGCATAAAAGGGATTTAAAAGGACTCTAAGAAGGTTACTACTATATAGAAATAGCTAGTACCTACGTTAGTTAAAAGTCTATAATCCTTTCTAAAATTCTGCAACTTCTATAGAGCCTTTCTAAGAAACTATAGATATATTATCTAATTACTTACTAAGCTGCTTAAGAAGGGTGTATGGTATATTTTTAGTAAATATAAGCTAACAGCCTTCTAATAAGCTAAGAATCTAATATTATTAAATAATATCTTAGTTTACTACTCGCCCTATTATTAGACGCGTATGGAGATAGATATAAGTAATAAAATTATTATAGAAGTACTATTACAGCTTTAAGAGAATAGCTTTTAGTAATTTATAGTTTTCTATTTTAAGACTATAAGTAAGCCCTAAATAAACTATAATATATATAATAAAAAGATATTAGCTATAATTTATAGCCTCTAAGAATAGCACTTATAGCTTATAGGCTTATAGACTATTAAGTTATTTAATACTTTAACTAACTATTATGTGCTGGAGTACTTCTCTATAAAGTAAAAACTTACTCTCTATTAAATATACTAGATAATAAGTATAGTAAATTATTACCTAATACTTATTTATTATTTTAGTATAATTAATATAATAGCTGACGCGCTCTCGCGCAAGTAAGAGAAACTAAAAACTTAAAAAAATAAAAATAAAGTAACCTAAACACGCGCTTTTCTTTTAGTAGAGTAAATTAATATTAGCTTTATTAAAACTATAAGTAATAACCTAGCTACGCTATTAGCAAGAGATATGCTAGCTATTAATATAATTAAAATAATTACTACTAATACTTTTATAATTTTACTGCCCCTAAATAACCCTTACTTACTAATTAATTATATTATTAAGGTGAATTATAGTTATGAGAGTTTATAGCTATTCTAAGAGTATACTCTTTCTAGTAACTATCTAGTATAAAAACTTAACTAAAGCTTTTTTATGTACTATAGTAAGCTAGTAGTTCCTACTATACACTTTTTAAGAATTTACCTTATTTAAGCTATCTATACTACTTAGGTGATTACTTATTTAAGTAAGAGAAAAATAAATAAGCTACTTTATAACTACTACTACTAGAGCTGTATAAGTAAAGATATAAATAACTATATAGCTATATATAAAGCTTATAAATAGAGTTACGTATTTTATAATAAGACTTTAGGCTTACTTAAATCACTGCTAATTCCTAAGCAAGTATAGTAAAATATTTTTATAAACTTTAAGTTCTTCTCTCTAGATAAGAAAGGATATAATTATGTTTTTATTATTATAAACTAGCTAAGTAAGCGCTATTTCTTATTATCTTATTATAAAACTACTACAGCTACTTAAGCAGCTAATATATACTATTACTATATCTAGTAAGTATTTAGTCTATTTAGATTAATAGTCTCTAATCACGGTCCTCAGTTTACCTTAGTATTTATAAATAAGCTATATTAACTAATAGGAATTAAATAAAAACTCTTAACACTATATTACTTTTAAACTAATGGGAATATTAAAGTCTTAAACTAGTACATTAACTAGCGCCTATGCTTATTTATTAACTATTATTAGAATAACTAGTTAGACCTGCTGCCTTATATAGACTAGACTTAAGTAATTCTACTATATAAGACTATAAACTTATTACTTTATTAAATTGAGTTTAGCTACTAGCTAATTTATTACTGGGACTAGAAGAAACGTATAAAGGTATCTACTATAGTCTATAAATAGATATCACGTGAGGAAGTACAGAGCTACGCTAAAACTTACTATAATATAATAAAGCTAGCTATAAAGATAGCTTAATAAGGGATTACTTAAGTATAAGAGTAATAGACTTAATAGGCTAATAAGAAACACTATAAGCTAGACTTCTTTATAGAAAATAAGATATATATTATACTTAAGAGCTTCACCACTAGCTAATCTAGCCAAAAACTAGACCAGTAGATATACAGACCTTATTTTATTATAGGCATAAAGAGATATTCCTATCACCTTAAGCTGCTATTATATATATATATGCTTAATATCTTTTACGTAGACTGCCTATAGAAGACTTCTACTTGCTTACTGCCTAGCTAAATTAAACTTAAGGAACCGCCTATTAAGGTTAACAGGTATTTTAAGTGGCTAGTATAGGAAATCCTTAATAGCTGCCTATTTTATAGCTAACTATAGTATAAAGCATTCTAGCTAGCTTATGACTTAAATCTTATTTAGTATAACACCTGAGGCTTTATAGGCGCTCTATATAAGATAAAAGACTATTATAAGGCCTATCTAGAGAAGGTAGGACTACTGGCACGACTAGACACCTAATTAAAAGCATATAAAGCAGAAGAGAATCTAGAAGTAACAGAGGAAGATAATAAGGCAGCTTTAAAGACAAGAGTAGTATAGAAATTAATAAGGAGGAGATTATAACCTAGAGACTTAAAAACAAGCCTCCCTTAAAAAGGGAATAATATAACAGTACTGCTCACTCTACTTACTATAGGCTATATAATATTATAACTAACTATACTAGCTATAATCTAGTATAGAGCTTAGAGTATAGCTAGCTTATACTTAGACTATACACTACTCTATTTAAAAACAAGCCCTCTTTATATCTCTTTTCTTCTTATCTTAGTATAGCTGAAATAGAGCTAACTTATTTTATTAATCTATATTTATGCTATAACGCGTGAAGACTAAGCCTATTATTATATTACACTAAAATCTCTTTAACTTAGCTGGATAATAGTGACATAATATTAAGGTCAAACCGCGCGATTAATAAGAGCATTTAATTTATTAATAACTATACCTAAAGGATTAATTATATGACTATACTAAGTTATTAGTTTATTAATTATATAATCTCCACCGGAAAGCCCTATAGTAGTAGGTAATTAAAATTCTAAGTAATAGCCTATATAAGCTCTGCGTGGTAGGCCTTAAGAGTGACTTAATAAGTAACCAGAAAACCTACAGCAATAGGTAATATATTTATTAGATTAAAAGAGAGTTATAAAAGCTCTAGTAAACTCTCTCCTTTTTTATTATCTTTTCTTTACTAAAGAAACTAACCTCTGTAAGCACTACTAGCTTATTTTCTTTATACTAGAGAAACTAACTCTTATGAGCACTACTAGCTTATTTTTTCTATACTAGAGAATTAGCTAATTACTTTACTCTACTAAGAGCTAGAAGCTTTATATATATATAAGAATAAATAGATTAGAACTATAAGAAAGCTCTCTACGTTAGAGATAAGAATTAATTCTAAGATAATAGTTACTAGTAATAACTATATGCCTATCCCTAAGTTACTTAGGTGTGCCGCTATATACTACTCTAATAACATAATTAGAAAAGACTATACTATTAAGAAGCTCTGTATCTAGATATAATATAATAAGAAACTCTTTATAGCTACTATTAAGAGCACTACCTAGAGAACTAATACCTATAAGCCTTAGAAAATAGAGATTACGCTTCCTACCTTAATAACTCTTAATTAAGTGATAATTACTAGTGAGCTAGAGCGTAGCTATCTTAAAGTATTTATATATTATAACTATACTAATACGCTAGGAAAAGCGCTTAATATAGCTAAAACTAAGCTTAATAAAGCTAGAGATAAGCTTACTGAGCTTTATTAGCTACTAAATAACACACTTAAGCACGTAACAGATTAAGAGAATGAAATTAAGATACTAAGGGTATAGATAAAGAAACTTATATATAATATATACTCCTTCCTCTCTATAAAGGCCAGCCTAGTGCTATTGTTAATACTAGTAAAGAAAATACACTTTATAGCTCTACTATAGACCCTTTAGAATTAGGCTAGCTATATAGCTATAGGACCTAACAATGGTTCTAATATAGGAGATTTTAGTAACTAAACTTTTTAAGTATTACTCTATGTACCAGCCACTTTACTAGCTACGCCTATTATAGGCAGCTATTAAGGTAACAGCTACTTAGCCTAATTCCTTAATCTATTAATACTTAAGAACAGTAAGAATATTATCTCTAATTAATAGAGAAATATCCTAAAGGATAAGGTACACGCTAACTAAAACTAGTTTACTAGAGCTAGTAAGTAAGCTACTTAGAAAAATATTATCTCTTACATGCATACGTATACAGAGGGTCCTGCTAACTAGTATCTCTTAATACTTATATATATAGTAAGAGAAAGTAAGCAGCTAGTTAGCTACTAGTATATAGTAAATTATTTAGAAAAAACATATAGTGACTTATATAAGAGACTTAATACTTACTATAATTTCTAAAAGCTCTACCTTAGAGACTCTACTAACTTTACTATATTCTAAAGTAACTTCTTCTGCCTAGTTTAAGAACACAGCCTGTTTATAAACTAATAAGTAAAAGAATTTTATAAGAAGCTCCTAGACGCTCTACATACGTAAATAGATATTTATTAATAATAGTACTATAACTAGTATAATAAGTATATAGATTTAGCTTAAGATTTTACTAAAAAGCTGGCTCTTAGCGCCAGGAAAGCTACTAAGCAGATTAATAAAAAAACTAGGAAGACTTAACTGCTGCTGATTTAGTAATCTTATTTAGAAATTAAGTACCTAACTTACGTAGTAGTTATTACTATTCTACTAATATCTATCTCTAAGCTAGCTAGTTATTATAATTATGGGAAACCTAGTTACTTTATAAAAGACTACTAACTACCTGCTTAAGCTATAGCTAAAGTAATTAAGCCTATAAATACTAATAAAAAGCTTTATATGCTTTAGGATACTAGTAATAATAAGAAGTTTTAGCTTACTATAGAAGAACTATTAGGGGAAGACTTACCTTAAGGGAAGTCTTTTTTCTAGGGTTATTTTCTAGAGCTACTAACTAATTTAACTCTTACTAACTACTATTTAGTAAACTAGCCTTTACCCTATTCTATTATATCTCTACTAGTAGACTAGCTATTAAGCTAAGCAGTTTTTTTAATACTAGAGCTAGTAGTTTTATCCTAGTATACCTAAAATACATACACGCTATTAAGAAAGAGCTTAAGATAAAAACTTACTAAATAGAATCTATTCCCTTAACTAGCTATAATAATAGACTAAATAGATAAGTAAATAAGTACTTTTAGGCTAATCTAGTACTAGATAACTACTATTTATTAACTTACTTTATTTTTTATAATACTAGCCGCTATGACCTTATAATCAGCTATAAGCTGTTTAAAGATATAGGTATTTTAATTAACTATAAGAAGTAAGCACTTAAATAGCTAAATAATAAGCTAATTAACTATAAGCGTAATATTGTTATTCTAATATAAAGTCTATTAACTAAAATTAACCCCTTATACTAAGCTAATACTAACTGACGTGATAAGTTAATAAATATAGTAATTTTATAATATATTTATAAGCTACTTTAGCGCTCACCCCAGCATATAGTATAGTAAAAGAATATTAGAAAAATAAAAAAATAGCTTTATCTATAATAGTAGCTAGAGCTAAATAAGTAAACCTTTTATTTTTAATCTATCTTACACGAAGACCTCTCTAAAGCAGGCCTTAAGATTAATATTATAAAAGCTATTACCTTTATAATATATATATAATAAAAGGAAACTATACTAGGTTATCAAATTAATCTCATAATTTATTGAATTATCAGATATTCGGATATTCGATATTCGCGATAAGAATCTCCGATATTTAATATCGATTATAGAGAAATAATATATATAATATCAAATAAATCCCGAATGAATATCAGAATTTTATCTTTTGATATTTAATGATTTCCGATAAGAGAATTTCGACATTATCATAAAGATATTATTGAGATAATGAATATAGATAGAGGTATGCGCAGATTATTATCCCGCTCATCATTTGATTCTATAAATAAATTATTATAATCTAAGAATCGAATGATCTTTCGATGATCGAATATAAATGATTTTTATATGATATGTGGGAAGAATTCGTCGAATCATTCGTTAATCTATTATATAGATATCAAAGAATTTTTCCGAGATATCTTCAACGTCTTAAAATCTTTCCTAATATCTGAAAATTGATTGCATTTATGATCGATAAAAATATATCATCATTAGAAGAATCTCAAGAAAATCTAGGGAAGATACGATTATTATTTCGAATCTTTGAAATAAGATCATTATTATTTGAATGAGAAGAATTACAGATGAATCTCCGAATATAAAATCTTTATAAAATCATGGATCTATTGTACGAGGAGTATGATATCGTCCAGAAATTTTATTTAATTTTATAATAATTTTATCTATCATATCTTCAATAATTCATATAATATTTTGTGGAATAATTATATCGCGACCTTACATCATCCCGATAATATCTTTGATTTATCATCATATATCATGAATATTTAATGATATAATTCATGTCTTGTATCAATCCAAGAGATATAAGAATAAATTTATATATATTATTTTTCGGACAATATATAATTCGAATCATTTATGAGAATAGGTGGTGATCGATCCATTTCCAGAAGATTTAATTGCTCTAATTTATTCGCAAAAAAAAAAATATTATCATAATTCGAATATCATCAGTTGCGTCTTCGCGATGAGAAAAAGATCGAAAAATCATTTATCATGATCTTTTCATATATTTCGTAATGACATTCATTATTATGGAATAATTTCTATCAATAGATTCATCCAGAATTATTCGATATCGACAAATTTTCTATACGATATATTATCTGAATTATAATCATATAAAAATCGATAATCAAATTATAATATCAATTATGGAAATATTACGCCTCCATCATACAGACTCAAAAAAAAATTTTTTATCTGAATTCAGTGTGATCGCATCGATCTCATCCTATTAAAGATAAATTATTTGATGATTTTAAAGAAAAGAAAATATTCTAAGAATAAATTAATTATCTCGAGAAGATCATTTCGGAAATGATTTTCCAGAAATCCCGAAATCCTCTTCTCGAAATCCAGATCGTCTAATTCGAATAGAGATATCAAGATTTATTTGAATAGATGAAATATTTATGATCATATG
>ML994657.1:815620-872585 GCA_010093925.1 Zopfia rhizophila CBS 207.26 | reverse complement strand
ATCATTTATTCAAATATCATATAAATTGATGAAATCTTTTAATTTAATTGAATGAAATATTTATTTTCATAAATTAATATATGAATTGCAAAAAATATTCACTCACTTGATATGTTCGCTCACTTGGTGAAAACGATTCTTAATGGAAAAGAAATTATTGAAATGCTTTTGAAGTATAATAAATTGTTTTTAAATTTTAATCGAAAAATCTATAATTTACGTGGATTATAATTTAAACGTAAGATTAATAGAATGCATTAATATTCAATAATTCGAATCTTAGATGTGATGAAATTTTATTACAAATCGATAAATATAAATATTATAATGAATTATTATTTAATATTTTTTGAATTTATGTTCCATAATCGTGGATTTAGATATTATATAATTTTAAAATTTCGATATCATAATCATCAAAAATTCTATAATTTTTCACCCCTGATTTTAAAGGAGAATGGACATTACCTGCCCGAGTCAGAAGTGCGCAGCATCGTATCTACGTCCAACTGCCCTATTCAACCGAGATAAAATCGATGTGATTCTACCCCTCTCTTCTCCATGTTTCCCCCGAGCGGAGATTTATCCCGCCACATACCAGACTCGCGCTCGATCGGTACGAGACTCGAGACGCGATCCAGCACCGACCGCATCAGTCAATGCTATAGTACACCGGACGTCGCTCATCTCGCTCGTCGTGGCAATGTAATGGGGGGGAGATTCCTCCCGAGCAGGGACTCAGAGATCCAATATCAGAGGAGGAACGGCTAAAGACATGATGAGAACAGAAATTTCGACGGAACAATAGGAGGAGACAGTGAAGATCTAGGAGGAGACGAAGCATAATTTATTTCTTTAAATAACTTAAGAGTATAGTAAAGTTACTTATAATTTTTAATTAATAAAGCTTTTAATTTAATTTAAAGAAAACTTTATTATATAGTTTTATATATATACTACTTTTTTATTTTTCTACTTATATTATAATTATAGTTATTAGTATATATAATTTATTAGTTTTTTAACTAAAATACCTATAAATTTAGCTAAAAAAATAATTTCTATGTAAATTTAAAAGTCTTAGTACTTTTATACTTTTTTTTCTTTTAAATATTAAAATTTTCTTGATTTTAAAATTATAATAAAAAATTAACAAGTTTTTAGTATTAATATAACGTTTATATAGTAATAGTTTAAAGTTGTTTTATATTTTAAAAAAAAGTATATTATTTTTACTTTATTAGACAAACAGCTAATAAAATTAATTTAGTATAAAAAAATAGTATATATACATTTTTACTTATAAGGTATTAAGTTTGCTTTTTTACTTTAAAGTATAAATACTATTCTTTTTTTTATAAAATAAGTTTATTATATTATTTTTTAAGTTAGTAATTTTTTTATAAATAAAGAAATTAAAAGTAAGTTATTTAAATTACATTATTTTAAGTACTATTATACTTTTATTTATTAAAGTAAACTAGTTAAAATTTATTACATTACTTATATTATAATAATAATAAAAAAGTATAGTTAAAATATAAATAGGTAGTATAGACTAGGCTATGATTTTTTTTTAAAAAAAAAAAGTTAGAATTATAATAAAAAGTTAATATAATAGTAAGTAAATACTAGTAAAATAAATTAAAACTAAATTCTATTAAACTAAAAAATTAGTAATAAGTTTTTTTATTTTATAACTTTAAATGTTGTTAAAATATAAATATAGTATAAGTATAATAATAGTACTATACCTAGCATTTTAAAAAATATTATATATAGTAATATTTATTTTAATATATTATAATATTTGCTTAAGTATTTTACATTATTATATAAATTTTATTTTATATTAATAATAAAGTTTCTTAAATAAACTTATTATTTAAGTATTTATTTTAATTAAGTTTAATTTTAGTATAGCACTAAAGAGTTTTAAGTAAAAAAAGTATTTATTATTAAACTTTTTAAATTTTTTTTAAGTTAAAACATTTTACATATAGTAAGTAAAAGTATTTAGTTTTTTTTTACTTATTTAGTTAGTATGTAATTATAAAGTTAAATTAAAGTAAGTACTTAATTTAATAAACTTATTAATAATTTAATTACTTTATAATAATAAAATATTATAATTTTTTATAGTTACTTAATACTTATATTAAAAAAATTATATTTTTTAATTTAAGTTTTTATTATTTAAAATAATCTATAATAGTTAAATATTTTTTATTATAAATTTTATAACTATATTTAATAAAATTTAGCATATGTAAAAAATAAGTAATAAGTTTTAATTTACTTAATTTTTTTTAAAAAAAACTATATTAGTAATTATATAATTTAAAGGTTAGTTTTTATAATAATTAGTAGGTTTAAGTTAAAATATTAAAAATTAGAGTAGTTATAAACATATGTTTTAAAGTTTTAAATACATTTTAATAAATACTATTAAATTTAAATTAGTTGTTTTTTTATTAAAGTTATAAATAAAGTTATAATATAAAAAAAAGTTATTAATAAATTATTAATAGAAATTAGTAAACTTTAAAAATATTTTAATATTTTTTATATTATAAAAAAGTTTTTAATTAAAAATAATTTTTACTTTATTTAAATTTATAGTAATATTTTTTTTAATGAAAATAACATATTTTAAAAATGTAACTTATTTTTAATAAAATTTACATTTATTAATATTAAGTTATAAACTAAATTTTTTTTAAATTTTTTTCAATTTTTTTTTTATATTATTAATATAAGTTGTATAAAATATAATAAAATATAGTTAAAAAATATTATTTATATAATATTGTTTATATAATAAAATATTTAAATATATTATATTAAGTTTAAAAAAATAGTTACTTTTATTTATAATATAAAAGTACTTTGTTTTACTAAAATAAAATAAAGTTTTTTAAATTAATAAAATTTAATAGTAGTTTTTAATATATTAGTACTAAAAGTTTTATAATTTATATAAAATTTAATTTTTTTATTAAGTTTTTTTTATAAAAATATTTAAGAGTAGAGTTTGTGTACTAGTATGTAACTAATATATAAATATATAATAAAAGAAAGCTTATAAAAAAAGCTTTTTTAAAAAACTTTTATAAAGTGTTATAAATAGTTACTATAATAGTACTTTTTTTTAAATTTAAGTTTTTATAAAAAATTTTTTTTGCTGTGAGAGCAATTTTCTAGTTAAATATACTATTAACTAGCTTAGTAATTTTTTACTATATATAGACTCTTTTTACTCTCTAGATTTTTAAGTTCTTAATATAATCTTGTTTAGTCTCTTAGCTGCTTAACAAGCTCAATTTCTGCTAACAATATTTATATTAAGTATTAAGTTTAACTTAGTTTAAATTTTTAAAGTAAAATTTTTTTATAATAACTATATTTTAAAAGTTGTTTACAAGTATTTATATTAGGTTATTATATTTAGTTTATTTAACTAGGTATTTATAGTGTTTCTATTTATAGTTTAAGTGTAGTTTTTTAATTTATTTAATATAATATTTAGTTTTCTATTAACTTTAACGAGCTTAAATAGTAGGTTTATTAGCTTAAAAAGTATTTAAATTTAAATATAATAGGCAAAAGTAATAATATATAAAAAACTAGATATATATTTAAAAATTTAGAAAGTTTAAGTTAGTATATGTATAAAGAAATAATTTAAAAAATATAGTATTTTCCTAAAGCCTTTAAGTCTAGCTTTTTAAATAATTATTTTATTTAAATATTTTATGTATTAAGTTAAATCATATCTTTTATTTAGTAATTAAAAGTAAATAATTATTTCTAGTTTATATACTCTTTTTAAAGAACCTAAGCCTAAAAATTTTTTTGAACTAGTTATTAAATATTAGCTATTTTTTCTATTATATAATTAGCTTCTATAACTTATAGTATTTAGTATAAATATTTTTAGATTTTTATAAAAAGTTTAAAACTTATTTAAAAGTATTAACTTGTATTAACTAAAAATAAAGAAACTTTTATAAATTTAAATATAGTATTATTAGCTTTAAACTATATTAGGAGTAGTTAGTTTACTTAGTTATTTTACTAGTAGTTCATATATACACGTAAAACTTACTTTATTATACTATTAGCTTTTTTATTTAGCTATTAGTTTTTAAATAATAAGTAAAAAATAATTAAAGTTTAATTTATTATTATTTATAAAGTTTATTATAAAAAAAAATTTAGTTTAATATAATTATTTTTAAAAAACTATAGTCTACTTATATATAATAGTAAAATAAGTAAACTATAGTTAAAATAGTTATTTTACTATAAAAAATTAGATATTAATATTTTATAAAGTAGTTTACTACTACTATAATAATAGTATAGTTTTTAAAGTTTAAGAAATTAGTAACAAAATTTATAAAAATATTTTTCTATTTTCTTTTAAAAATAAAAAAAGATTTTAAGAAACTATAGTACTTTTTATAAAAAGTCTTAAATTTTTAGTAAGTATAGTAATAAAATATATATTAATATATTATTTTAAATATTTAAAGTTAGTAGTATTTATATTATAAAATTTCAAGCATTTTTTTTTAGCTAAAATAGCTACTAGCAAAAAAATTATACGTAATTTAAAAAAGTTTAAGTTTAAGTTTATTATTATTAAGTATTACTAGTTAGCTATAATAGTATAGCTAACTTTTTTAGTTTTTATATTTACTTAAAAAAATTCTTAAAATAACAGGTTTTATTTTATATTAATAATAGAGTTTTTTAAATAAACATATTGTTTAAGTACTTAATTTTAATAATTTATTAAATAAGTCTATTTATTTTAGTTAAATTCTAATATATTATTAAATAGTTTTAAGTAGAAAAATATCTATTATTAAGCTTTATAGGCTTTTTCTTAAACTAAAACATTTTATATATAATAAGTAAAAGTATTTAGGTTTTTCTTTTATTTACCTAGTTAATATATAATTATAAAGTTAAACTAAAATAGGTATTTAACTTAATAAGTTTATTAATAGTTTAACTACTTTATAGTAATAAAATATTATAAGTTTTTATAATTACTTAGTACTTAAATTAAAAAAATAGCACTTTTTAGTTTAAGTTTTTATTATTTAAAATAGTATATAATAGTTAGTAATTTCTTGTTATAAATTTTATAGTTATATTTAGTAGAATTTAACTTTTTAAAAAGTAGATAATAGGTTTTAGTTTACTTTATTTTTTTATTTTTATTTTTTAGAAAGGTATACTAATAGTTATATAGTTTAAAAAATTAGCTTTTATAATAATTAATAGTTTTAAATTAAAATATTAAAGTATTAAAATAGTTGTAAATACAAGTTTTAGAGTTTTAAATATTTTCTAATAAGTATTATTAAATTTAAATTAAGTATTTTTTTTTAAAAAACTATAAGTAAAGCTATAATACAAAAAAAGTTATTAATAAATTATTAATAGAAATTAGTAAACTTTAGAAATACTTTTATACTCTTTATATTATAAAAGTTATTTAATTAAGAATATTATTTACTTTATTTAAATTTATACTAATTTCTTTAGTAAAAATAACGTACCTAAAAAATATAACTTATTTTTAGTAGAATTTACATTTATTAATATTAAGTTATAAGCTAGCTTTTTTTAAAACTTTTAAAATTTATTTTACGTATTAATAGTATTTTTATAAAAAGTTGTTGTAAATTAAAATATTGTTAATATAAGCTATATAGAATATATTAAAGTATAGCTAAAAAACGTTATTTATATAATATTAGAAAGTACTTAGTATATTAACTAGCTTAAAAAGTATTATAAAATACTTAAATAAACTATATTTAGTTTAAAAAGTACTGAACTATTTATTTTCTTCTATAATATAAATATAGTTAAAAACTAAAATAATATTCAGCTTTTTAAAGTAGTTTGCTTTACTAAAGTATAATAAAATTTCTTAAATTAATAAAATTAAGTAATAGTTCTTAATAGTAATAGTATTTAGTACTTAATAGTTAATATAAAATTAGAAACCTTTATTAAGTTTTTATATATATATAATAGAAAAAAATATAGAAATTTTTTTTTTTAATAAAGTGCTTATTAAAATAATTTCTAAGAACCTTAAGTTTATTTTAAACATTTTATAGAAAGAGTTAAATTTAGGTTATTTTTTTTAAAAAAAATGATTTTATGATTGTATAGTTAGTATTTAAATAGTTTATTAACTTTTTTATATAAGAATGTTCTAAGAATATTATAGTATTTTCCTAAAATATTTATAAATAAGTTAGTATAGGTTTTTAAAACTAAAGCCTTATTAATATTAGCTATTAAAATAGTAAAGATTTTATGTTTATATTTTTAAGTAAACTAAGTAAAAAGTACTACTTTAACTAAGTAAATATTTATATTTAAGTTAAATTTAAGTTCTTAGTAAAGCTTTTTTAGTAAAGTCTTTATTAAGAAAATTTAAAACTTTAAAAAAGAGCTTTTTTATAAAGTTTTTATTTAACTTAGTATTAAATTTAAGTACTTAGTTAAATATAAACTTAGTTTTTAAGTAAAAACTTTTTAAAAAATAGTTTACTAAAAAGCTTTTTAAGCAACTATTAAGTTTTTATAATTAATAGTTTATTTTAGTTAACTAGTTATTATATTACACTTAAGTAGTTAGTAGTAACTTTAAAAAGTAAGTTTAAAAGTAAAATAAGTAAATAATATTAAAATAAGAACTTTTTAATAAAAGCTTTATTAAAAGGTTTTTTAAATAATTAGTAGATTTCTTTAAAAGTATTAATAATTAAAATAAGTATAGATAGTAAGCTTAGTAATAAAAAGTATTAAAATTAGTTTTTATATATTATAATTAAAGTTAACTTTATGCTGTTTTATTTAAAGTTAGCTAAAAATTAATTTATAGTTTCTTATAACTATTATATAGAAATAAATATTTTTAATATAATTTATATAGTAAAGAGTTATACTAGTAGTATATAAAATATAACTTTCTTTAAGTTATTTTTTATTAAAACTAGTAAAATATAGAACGTATAAAAGTAAAAAAAAAAATAAAGTTTTTAAGTACTAACTAAAAATCTACTAATATAACTTATACTACTTTAGTATTAATTAAAGTAAAAATAAAATAAAATATACTATTTTATTAAATAATAAATAAAATGTTTACTAAGTAGTTTTAAAAATTAGTTGTTAAGTAAAAAGTCTAAAATTTAAAAGAAAATTAGTATTAAAAGTATTTTAAAAAACAACTTATTTCTAAAACAAAGTTTTTAATAAATTGAGTTTATATTACTAGTTAAGTTTCTAACTACAAGATTTATTAGAACCAAATAAAAATAAGTAAAATAATTATTAGAAAAACTTTTTTTAGAGTAAACTATTAGATTAAAGTTTAAATAAAAAAAATAGGTAATTTTAAATAAAGTAACTATACTTACTATATTTAAAACAATAATTCTTTTAAATATGTTTCTTTTTTTTTGTTAAATAAAAATAAGTATAACTTATACTATTAATTTTTATAGTATTAAAGTTTTTTTATAATATAGTTTCTAGTTTTATATTTAAGTAGTATAAGTTATATTATTTTCTTTTTAAAGCTAATATAAGCATATTATTATAATATTTACTAATTATATTTATATATTTAATAAAATTATTAAAAAAGTTAACTTTAATTAAAGTATAGTAAAAGTTAAAGTAAAATCATTTTATTTAAATTTTTAAGTATATTTATAGAATTATATAAAAAAATAGCTTTAGTTTTTTTAATTTATGTAAACTAACTTTTTTTATATAATAGTTTTTTAGTTTCAATTCTTATAAATACTTTTAAGTAAGTTTACTAAACTTTATATAGTATATAGTTAAAATAATTTTACTAAATTAAAAGCTTTTTTTTATAAATAGCTAATAATATAATAAAAATAAGCTTATTTAGTTAAGTACTAATTTTTATTCTTTATAAACTTATTATATAGTTATTTAATAAATATTTGTAATTTAAAATGTTAGCTTAAAAAAGTAAAAAAGTTAAATAGTTATTTTAATAAAGTTAGTAAAAAAAAATATAATTAAAGTTACTATAAGTATTATGTTTATAAAACTTAAGCTATTTCTATATATATTAGTAATAAGAGCTAAACTTTTATTAATAAAAGAAATAATAATAATAAAAACTAAGCAAGTAAATACTTACTTTAATTTATAAAGTTTTTTATAAAAAGCTTTTATACTTTTTTAGTAGTAAGTTTTTATTTAGTTAAAGTATTTATAAGTAATTTATTACTTGCCTTTAAAGTTAAGAGTTAAGAAGTAAAGTTTCTAGAAATGTTAATAAATTTTAAATTATTTATTTTATAAAAAGTTATTAATATAATATAGTATTATAAAAGTATTATATATAAAAAGTTAAAGGCTTAAAAAAAAGTATTAATTAATTGCTATATATAATATTAAGTAATAGTTTAAAATATTACATAAAAAGGAGAAAAGGAATAAAATAAGTTATAAAAATATTTAGAAATAGAGTTTATGTACTAGCATATAACCAATATATAAATATATAATAAAAAAAACTTATAAAAAAGCCTTTTTTAAAAACTTTTATAAAGTGTTATAAATAATTACTATAACAAATATTAATTATTAAAATAGTAAAAAATTTATATTTATGTTTTTAAATAAATTAATTAAAAAGTGCTACTTTTATTAAGTATATATTTATACTTAAGTATTACAATTAGTAATAAGTAAGAGTTTATTATAAGTAATAATTATAATTAGAAGATAATAAACTAACTAAAAGAGAATTATTAGCTATTAGTAAAGAAATATGTATAAGAGTATAAGACTAAAATAAAAGCAGAATAAACACTATAAAAAACTAGGCAAAAGACAAGGCTTTTAGCTAATATTATTAAAATAATTAATAAAGCTAATAGTAAGAAAAGCACGTAACATTTTATATATAAAGTTATAAGTATAATATAAGTGATTAAGATTAATAAAAACTAAGCAGCTATAGTAAACTTAAGTAGTAAGTAAATTATAAATAAAGAATTTACTATATAAAGGGCGTTCTCTTTAGCTTTTAAATAGTTTTCTTTTTATACTTATTTTCTTATTTTAGAGCAACTCTCTGAAATTCGTTATATAATAAATTAGTTAGACTATTACTTTATTATATTTTTATATTATTAGAATATTGTGTTAGTAAGTTATTATATAATTTTATATAATTACTAAAGCTCTAATATAAGTTGTATACATACTTACTATATTAAAAAAACCTATATACTATATTTTTGTAGTATTAGTAGTAAAGGCTATATAATATACTATTATATAACAACCTTAAGTATATAAAAGCTATAAAGAACAAAAAAAAATTTACTAGAAACTTTTTTTTAAGTCTGTATTAAACTATAACACTATAAGTACTTATAAGTTATATAAATAGTATATAATAATAATAAGCTTAAGTAGTTTAGTTTTAGTACTAATATTATTTATAGTCTAGATTATGTAGTAATAACAGGCACAGATTTTAGAGCTATAATAAATAGTTTTTAAACTTAAGAATTAGGTAAATATATAAGTATATATATTAAACACTAAAGTCTAAGCACCTAAAAAATTTAATAGTATAAGAAAACATTTTAAAGGATTTCTTACAGAAATAAAGATGTATACTTAGTTTAATAAATTTACTTTTTCTAAGAATTAAGATAAGATTCTAGTAGCTAATATAAATATAAAAAATAGAGCTATAAAATAGTTCAAGCTCTTAGCTAGAAATTACATAAAAAAGAAAGAAAATATATTAGAAATATTAAATAAAATTAAAGTAGTTTTTAGAAGTTATAGTAACTTTAAAAAGTAAATTATAATAGTTTTTAATAAGATTAATAAAAAACGCTCTGTAGAATAGAAAATACAAAACCTATAATAAAATAAACTAGTTTTAGTATATACTACAGAATTCTAGTAACTATAGTTATGAATTAACTAAAATAATGTGCCATTAATAGCAGCTTATTATACTAAACTCAAGAATTAAATTAAGAATAAGCTAACTAAAAAAAATTAACTAGATAATTTTTAAGCCTTTATAAAGTCTACTATATGTATAAATAATTAGTAGTATAAATATAAACTAAAACGTAAAAAGAGTTAAGTAATAATTATAAAAAAAAGAAAGTATTAACATAATAAAGTTAAGCTTACAATAAAATAAATATTAATAAGATTTAAATTAAAAACCTATAATAGAAAAAAGAGCTAAGAAAATAGTTTATAACTTAAAAATATTATAAGCAACTTAATAAGAAAGCATGTCTAAAATATAGAAATATTAGATACTTTATAAAAAAATGTCTAAATAAGAAATTAAGAATTATAATAGTAAAAATAAAACCTAAGTCTATAAAATAATACTTATAGTAAAATAGTAAACTATTAGTAAAGACTATTAAAAAAAGACTTAATAAGAATAGTTATTAAATTTATGAATTCTAGAGACATTATAAAAGGAACTGTAAAAAATAGTATTAGAAAACAAAGTATAAACTTATAAATAGTTAGTAATAATCTAAGAAGATACTATAAAGAGTAGTAAAAAAATAATACTAAGTAGTAAATACAAATACTTAATTTTTTATACTTTAAGAAATTTATAAAAAAAAGTAATTATTTTAGAAAATTTAACTTTCTATATATAAAGCTTTTAGAGTTATAATAATACCTATTTAGTAGTAGCTAAATAAGAATACATATTAGATCTATAAATTAGATTAGTATTTAAACAAGAATTATAAAACTAAGTACTAAGAAATTATACTAAGGAAAGAGTTTTATAGTTTAAAAAACTAATTAGAGTAAGTAGTATTCTTGTAGTATAATAGCTTTATAAAAAAAAAGTATCTAAATTTTTTATAGAAATTTAATAGGGAAAATCGTATATTTTTAGAATATAAGAAAAAGAACCTACTTAAATTAAACAAGAAACTAAGCTAAAGAGTAAGGATAATAAGTATAATAAAGTAAAAATACCTTTACCTACTATATAAATTAAAAACACTAATATCTTTTAATAACTAAAAAATTAGAAATGTTAGATTTATAAGTTAGTTAACTATAAAAAAAGCATATATATAAGTAATATATTTAATTTAGATAGGGAAACTAAAAGAATAAAAAGCATATAAAAAAATTATAAAGAAATAAAATCTAAATAAATAAATACTAAAAGCTCTAAATACTATAGTTAATACGTTAGAAAAAAAATTAGTAATATTTTATAATATTTAGTAGTATTTAGTAGCTATTTACGTATTTTATGTATTTTATTCTATAGCTTATAGTTTTAACTTTAAAGCAGTATTAAAGCTACTAAACGTAATACTATTTTATAAAATACTATAAAATATATAATTATATCCTCTAAAGCTTTTATTATTATTTATAATATTTATATAATTTATAAATTATATATATTTTATAAGTTTAATGCTTTGTGTTAGGAAAAAAATTAGTAGTATTTTTACAGTATTTTATATAACCTATTTTATAGCTTATAGTTTTAACTCTAAAGTGGTATTAAGCTACTAGATATAATACTATTTTATAAAATACTATAAAATACGCGATTATATCCTCTAAATCTTTTATTATAGTTTGTGATATTTATATGATTTATTGATTACACGTATTTTATAAATTTAATACTTTCTAAATATACTATATATTTATTTATTTTATATATATAGTATGTATACTTTTATCTATATATTAAGCCAGCTTTAACCCGTAATAAATAGTAATTAATTATAGAAAAGCGTAAAATACGTAATACTAGCTCTTTATACTATTAATAAGCTTTATATTAATTATATTTATAATTTACTATATATGCGCACTGTAGTTGACGTATGTCGTATATTTTAAACTATAGTTCTAAATTAGTAGCTACTACTAATTTACTATATAAAGTAATAAAATAGTATATAAAATCTATTTACTTTTTTTGTTTTTACTATTTTTTTTTAATTTACTTAAAGTACTTCCTATGCCTATTATTTAAACTTATAAATTTTAGTATAACCTGTCTATCTTTAGTCCACATACGGGCGTTTATATTTTCTAAGATATTATTATCTATAATGTCTGTATTTATAGTATTTTTAATAAGAATATATTATAGAATATTATTATTCATTACTTTTTTAATTATGTTAGTGTTTTAAAAGGTTATAAGATATTCCCAAATAGTAATAAGGTTATAGCTATAAAGTATTAAAATTATATTTTTAGTATACTACAGGAAGAGGACCTCGTACATGGGTTTAAAAAATTATAAATATAGAAATAATTAGATATTATTAGGATCCTATTATAATATATTAATTAGCTTATATATAGTTTATACTATAGTATATAGTAATAGTAAACTATTATAAGTCATAGTAATTAGAGGTGTATATTATTATAAGGTGGTAAAATTAATAAGGTGTTTATACTTACGTTCTATAGCACAGCTATAAAGCTATTATTATACTCTAAATCTAAGTCTTCTATAATATCTTTATAAGAATTATTAATTACTTACTAACTAGATTATATTTATTATAGTGTTATGTTTTATATTTTATTAATCTATTATAAAAGTAGCCTATATATCTTGTTAGTGTATTTAGGTTTATAGCTTTTTTATATATTCTATAATTACTCCCAAGTATCTATAGTAGTATTTAGTAGGTATAAGAGGAATATTATTAAATTTTATCTATAATTATTATATTAGCCTTAAACTTTAGAGTTATCTTTACTTTACTTTTATATTTTTTAAGGATATGCTATATTACTAGGCAGATTAGCTATATTATATTAGGCATTATTAATACAAAGAGGTTAACACTATTTTTATTAAAAATAAATAACTTTAAACTAATATTAAAGAATACACGCTTAATATAGCGTGTGATATCTAATAACCTAAAATATATTACTCTATACTAGTTTTAATTAGTTATATTAAAATTAATATATATAATATTAACTAGGCTGCCTAGCGTAAAGCTATTATCTTTAAATAATTTATTTATTTTTATTATAGCATTAATCTCTAGCTCTAAACAGTTATAGTTTCTAGTAATAATTTTATATATTATATTTATTAAGGAAGAATGAAACACGCTAGGCTGGTTATATAATTATAATATTAATTAACATATTACTACTAAATTTAGCGGTATTATATATTGTGTGCTATTACTTTTAGTATTATATCTAATACTTTACTAACTATTATATTATAGCTTTTTATAATATTTATTACTTTACTTTATATCTGTATTATTATTGCATTTAGACTGCTAATATTTGTCTCTAGCTAAAAAAATAAACAAAAGACCTTAAGAAATAAACCTATTATTATCTGTATAATAAAACGTGATAATGTAATACGATATATTACTATATTAATAGGGTTTAATATTTTTTTAGTTTATTATTTATAATTCTCTTATAACAGTCATTTATTTAAGTAATGTTTTTATTATTTATAAGATATAAATTTACGTGCTATAGTCTCACTTAGTATTAGTAAACTTCTATTTAATAAAAATAAAATAAAATACTAAGATAACGTTTCTGTTAAGATTAATATTATATTATACTATAGAATATAGTCACGTTAGCTAAATCTATATATTTATACTAGTATAAACTATTATATTAAATATAATATTATCTCTTTCTAGAGCTAGCTTATTTACTGTATGTACTTTCTTATAATTTTATTATCTAATCTATTTATATATTTTATTATATAAAAGAGGCGTTCTTATGCTTAGCAGCTAATTTACTAATAATTAAGTCCAATATTATATTATACGTCTATTCTAGAGAGTAGATAGTAAGTAATTAAGATAAATTAATAAAGTTAATTAGCTCTTATATAGATACTACTATACTAAAAAGTGCTAGACATTTTATAATCTTACTATTATTATATTCTAAATAATAGTATATTTAACTTTAATATTCCGCGTTAGCTTTATTACTAAAAGTAGTTAGTATATTAGTTTATTAACTATAGATATCTTAGAAGGGCGGCTTTTTAGTTTATATATTATAAACTAAGTAATTTAGCTTACTCTAGTATAGATTTATTTTAAATAGATTTTTTTTAAGTAGTATGTAGACAGAGTCCGTTTTATAATTAACATATATTCTATAACTAAAGTATATAATAATATAAATAATAGAAAAGAATAGAAGAATAGTAAATATTAAGTTAACATAACCTATCTAGTTTTTTATAATTATAGAAATTTGCTGTTAATTAGTGTAATTTCGCGCCACCTATAGGACGTTAGTATATATTATAGTAATTTATAGTAGTATTAACTATATATCTCTTTTATTACTCTATAGCCTATAGTTGCTTTCTTATAAACCTATTAACTTATATCTTATTTACGTATTTAAAATCTTTGTTGTATATAGTATTATATATATCTTAGTTATTATAGCTATTTATAAAGAAAGTATCTGTAATACTAATATCTATTAGTATAAAAGAGACTAGTTTTATAATATGATTAATATTATATATTCAGAAAACATCTAGCGTGCGCTTTGTTTTAATATTAGGTAACTTTATATTCTATATTTTTAGTATTCTAGTCTTTACGTTAATTTTATTTCTATTATAGTTATAAAGAGTTTCCACTAAAGCTTTAGCATATACTATGTACTTATTATTACTATTAAGTTAGCTTATGTTTTAAATTAATAGTAGTAGCTAAAGTCTTTTTATTTTATAACTATAAAGACTATTATTTACCTGCTTATATTTTTATACTATTATATTATTATAGCAAGACGCGGCTGTATCTGATTACTTTAATATATAATAAATAAAAACTTTATTAAGTTTATCTAAATTAAATACATTTCTACTAAAGTGAATGTAGTAGATAATACTATAATAAATATCTATAAACATTATTAATACCTATCTAATATTAGTATTAAGTTAGTTAATATCTTAGTTTATTTTCTAAATTTTATTAACTTACTTATAGTATTCTCTTATAAAGGGGGCTAGCTTAAATATAAGGCTTATTATTTCTATTTACTACTATACCTCCTTAGCTGTATACTAGAAATCTGTGTTAATATTTCAGTTTTTAAGTGCTTAAGTATTAAAGTTATTAATATTTTATATATATAAATAATATATATATACATTAATAAGAGAACTTAGTTATATTATTTATATTATATTTATCTTATCTGCGGTGCTAATTGCGGTAGTTAGCTTCTATAATTAAAACTTAACTTAAATTATTATATTTAGATATATAGTATTATATCATATTATCTGTTTCTTATAAGTGTTTTGTTTATTAGTTTTATAGTAAAATTCCTTCTATAGCTTATAAGCCTACTCTAAATACTTTATATTTATATTTCTAATTAATCTAAATTTCCGGATCGCCTCTGGGTAGTGGGTAATGGTATATAGCTTAAAAATATTAAAGTTTAAAGATCCTATTTTACTTAGTTAGAATAAAAGAAATATATCTTTAGTTTAATCTATTTTATATATTACTACTTCTATATACTGGAGCGTTATATCATTATGTATTATATATTATAATAATATAATAAAATTAATAAAGACTTAAATAAATAATATAGCGTCTTTATTATACTTTAATAGAGAAACTATAATCAGAACTAATTAATATAATAGAGACTTATATATTTTTCTAGTCTATTAGTAAATGTTTACTTAATTATTTCATACCATTATATTAGTAAACTGTTCTATTTATATGAAGTAAGTAGTAAGAAGTATTTCTATAAATAATAATTACTAGCCATAACTATTTATATATAAAATATTAAGTTTTTAGAATTTTCTAGCTTATATCTCGTATTAGAGAAGATTTTGGATCTAATTTAAAAAATATTTACTAGTAAGGCCTTTAAGCACCTAGTGTAAAAAATTAAGTACTATTATTATATAAATATTAAATAATTCATAGTTCTATATAAAGTTATAAAAAGGGTAGATATAATCTTTATTATTTTTACTATAAACTATATAGTTCTTCTATTATTTATGTAGCTGTACTTATGTAGTTTAATATATTCTTAAAAGTTATTCCTATAAAATTACTATTATTAAATTATATTATTAATTTAATAGTATATAACAGATTAAGCAGCTATAGCTGCTTTTAATATCTATAAATATAACTTACTCCTTATAGTTAGCTATAAATATAACTAGAATTAAAAAGTAATATTAAATATATTTATTTATATATTAGAGCTGTATTTTTTTTACCAGTCTTTTCTAATACTTCACATAGTATTAGAGTTTATATTTAAGTAACAATAATTTTATTAAGATTTATATTTAAGTATAGCCTTAAGGGCTTTCTATTATACTGCTAGCCTCTTAGTATAATTACTAAATATATATACTAGAAAGTATATAAGTAGTAATAAAGCTAGTTAGTTTATTAACTATTAGACACCTAGTCTAATGTTTTTAATTATAAAATAAACCAGCTAGGCCTTCTTATTACTAGCATATATTATTAATTATATTTTATTATTAGCTAATAGAATTAGTGTTATAGTTATATTATATAGTAATTACTCTTATATTTTCTACTACTAGTTTATAGTGTAAAGCTTATTATATATTCTTATTTTACTTAACAAGTATTGCCTTATAAGCGAGAAAACTATATTACTTTTAAAAAAAAACGTAATTAATAAGTAGTAATATTATATATAGTATATCACAATAATACACTAACAGCTGTTAATTATTAATAATAATAGTTATTATTTTCTATTATAGTTAGATGTTCTTACTTTAGTTACGTAGCTATAGTAACTTTTTTCTAATCTCTTTAGTATTCTAGTAAAAGAAATACTTACTATATATTTCTTATAGTTATATATTACTTAGCTATGTGTTAATAGTGTGATCTAATATTTTATAAATTACTTATTATAAAACTTACACATATTCTACCTTACTATTAAATAGATAGAATAATATAAATACTTTTTCTAATTTATTATTAATATATTTAATATATAACATACTGTCGTATAATACTGTGATATTATTAATAAATAGTAGATTTTCTTAATTCTGTTCTAAAGATTTGCCTGTAGCGTAGTTAGTAACCTCTTTAAATATCTTAACTTAAGAAATATTTATAAATACTTTTATATAAGTTTACTAGTTAGCTTTAGTATTTACTAGGCTATATTAATTATTTTAAGTAATTAAAATTTCGTTATATCCTAAGTCTGTAGTCTGTTCTATTATTTTTCTAATAATATTATTATTTAAAACTTAAGTAAATAGCTATTTAGTATCCTATTCTAATTTAACTTTATATTTAGTTAACTAGTGTTTTTTTATATTTTAATAGTATACTAGCACTTCTTCCTTAGTATCTTTAGTATAATTAAGTTTATATATATCTTTTATTTAGTTTTATTAACCCTAGTAGTATTATTTATATCGGATTAGACTATTAGTACTCTTTAATTTAGTTCTACACTAAATATATTATTACTAAATAGTGTTTATTTATAAGTTATAATATATTCTACTATATGTTTTCCTAATGCTCTGCTGTTTATTAGTATTCTACTATTAATATATTTATAATAATAATAATTAAAAGGTCCTATTATTCTATACAGTAAGATATAATTATAGTAAGTTATTATTAAGTTATATAGTAATTAATAATAAATTACCCTGGAGGGGGTAATTTGCGCTAAAATATATTATTTTATTATAGTATTAAGTTAGCTAAAGCTTAACATGCTAATAATAATATATTCTTTTTATATCTATAAACCTTTCTTTATACTAGTTTTTACTATTTCTAATATTCTTACTGTTATTTATGATAAACTATACTTTATAATATTAATATGCTACTAAATTTAAGTAGTATGACTCTATAATAAATCTAAAGAAAAATATATAACTTATTATTAGCTTAGATATTAATACTAGCTAACTTAACGCTATTAAGTAGATTCTTAAGTAGATTATTATAGAAAAGAGTTTATTATATACTTTATTCTATAAAAGATCAAACACATCACTATATAAGAGAATAATTTAGAAAGTTATTTTTTAAGTAGTAGAATATAAGAGGGTACTGAAGTTATAAGTATATAAGACTATATAGAACATACTAGCCTACACGTAGTTAAATATATATAAGAAAATAAAGATATAGAAGTAGTTTAGTAATTATGTAATTAGTATAGAAAATAAGTATATACTTAGCTATTATAGACGGTAATAAGAAGATAACTATACTTAAAGAGCTAAAAGAACTAGCAATAACAGCTAATAAAGCTCTAAAATAGAAACGTATATTTAAGCTTAAAAGGAAGAATTATAAGTAGGCACGGGATATATTAGCACAGGCTAAGGTAAGAGCTAAGAAGTAAGAATAGAAATATAGAATTATATAAACAGATTTAGAGTATCTACTCACGTAATAGAAGTAGAGCTTAGTAGATAGAAAAGAAATAAAATAATAAAATCTCTAGCAGTTCTAGTAGTCTTTAGTAGTATCTAATATACTTTTAACTAGTATACAATATACGCACGGAGGATATACTATAAGTATAAGGTATAAAACAGTTTACAATTACTTTTAATTCTTTATAATTACTCTAAAATTAAGATTTATATCTTAAGTAAAATAGTTTAATGCTATTCTATTAAACCCTAACTTATTATATTACTTCTTTTATTTTTACTAAGTTAATTAACTTCTACTAAGTCTAATAAGCTATCTAATTTAGAAGTAAGGAAATTAATTAATTATTATAATAATTAGTTAGACGGCTTATTACTAGTATTATTTATATTAGTAAGTAGGTAACTTATAATATTATAACTACCTACCTTAAGAAAAAAAAAAGTAGTTAGATAAACTCTAATATAAAACTATTTAAATAAAAGTCTATAATAACTTACTATAAGAATAAATAAAAACTTTATTCGTTAGAAGAAAATAGTAGTAATGAAGAAGTTATAATAGAATTTTTATTTATAACTAAAAGTATATCTAGAGAAGCTAAGAATATATAATAAATTATTTAAGAATAAAAAATAGCTATTATAAAGTTACGTAACGCCCTAATAAATTTATAATAATAAGTTAGAATAAATTAAGAGAGGGGAATAGTAAGAATATAGTTTTTTAAAAAATTTAATAATAATTAAAATAAACTTAAGATCTTTATAGCAGCTATAGACCTCTACTATTAGTTTAATTAAAAATTATTTTTAACTAATTAAGATTAGATTCTAGTAGTTGGCATAAATATAATAAGTAGAGCTATATAGTAATTTAAATTTTTAATAAGAAACTACCTAACTAACAGAGATCCTAACTAGGGAGTAGTAGAAATAATAAACTATAATAATAATATATAATAAGCTTTTAGAAGCTATAAACGTTTTAAATAAAAAATAATTATTATTTTTAGGAAAATTAATAAGGAAACTAAAGTAATCTAAAAACTTTAATAGCTTAAGTAATAAATATTAATAGCTAATTATATAATAGAATTTAAATAAATTTAATTATAGCTTAATTAAGTAGACTAACTATTAATTATAATATACTATAAAAGACTAAAAAATAGAATTAAGGATAAGATTTTTAAAGAAAAACCAGCTAAGTACCTTATTAAAAATTATTAAATAAATAGTAACTATTAATAATTATTAGTACTAATAGAAATAGAAGAAAAAAACATGCGGAAGATTAGTAATCTATGTATAAAAAAAAATAGAAAAAACAATTAAACCTATAATAAAATAAATATTAATATTAAATAGATATTTATTAGAAAGAGATAAGGAAAATAAGTTAAAAAGTAAATAAAACACTACACATATAAAGTCTACTTAAGATATAAAAAACAGAAACACTTTATTAAAGATTATAAATAATAATAATTAGATGTTAAGAAAGCTTATGTTTAGATTAAGATACCTAAAGAAATTAAGATTACTATAGTTTAAATAGAATAAACAAAAGACACCATAATAAAAGAAATAATTATAAAGTAAATCTAGAAAGAATAATACTAGATATATGGAAACTATATATATTTTAGATAAAAATGCGAAGTTCCGTATTAGTAAGTTAAAAATTACCTAATAGAATAATTTAGTAATATAATTACTATAATATAAGAAACAGTAGTTTAATAATATAATATAAAAACTAAGAAGAAAATAAAAAGGTTCTATGAGATTATAAAACAAGAAAATAGACTATTCTATAAGAAAAATCAAAAATTTAAATAAAGAAAAAATTAAGAGATAATAAAGGGTAAGGAGCTAATATTTATAATAATTATATAATATATATACTAGAAATACTATTAGATATATAAATTAGAGTACTATAAAGAGAAATACTATATTACTAAATACTAGAAAATTATCTTAAGAGATAGAATATATAAATGCTGATAAGTACTATAGTTAACTGAAAATAAATAGCATAAAAAACTAAGCAGATAAAAACTAGCTATATAGATAAATAAGATTTATAAATAGATATCTATATTAATTATAAGTAATGTAACGTACTATCACCCTATTAGACATTTAGAATTAAAATAAAATTAAAATAAAAAGAATAAAGAAAACCCTGTACTAATGCTATAAGTACAGGATAATAATACTATAAATAAAATAATAAGAAAGAAATACTAGATATATATAGCCTTTAACTATATAAAAAAAACTATAGATAGAATAAACACGCTATATGTATTAAGGGACTAAGGATAAGAAAAGTATTATAATAACTAGTAAATAAAAAAGAACTTAATTTATAGTAAAAACTAGTTTATATAGATTTAGAAAATAAACTATAGAACCTAAACTCAGACTAACATAAATAATTATTATGGAATGAATGCTAGATAGGATGCTAATAATACTAAACTAAATACTATTAAAAAAAATAGTTAGCTACAAACTCACACAAAAAACTCACATATTAAGAATATTTCTTAGAATAGAAATATTAGGATTATAGAAAACAGGCTAGAAACATATATGAGATGCTTAATAAGAAAGTATACTAACTCTAAAAATACCTAATCTATAAATCTAAAAAGGAAATACTAAAAAAGCGACTGCTACTTAGAAGTTAGCTATAAATAAAAAACTAAAAACTTAGTAGACTATAATTAAGCTACTAGAGAACTAAGAACTAAAAATTAAAAATAATATATTAATTATATACACATAACTAAACTAAAGGAGAGATGAAAATAAGCTATATATAAATATATATATTAATAGCTATTAAATACTAGTGCTTATAAATAGTAGGGCTAGCAAAACACTTATATTAAATAAGTAAATATAGAGATACTAGATACTAACTAGAGTTTTAGATAAACCTATATAAATAAGATATATAAATAATAGTCTAATAACATTCAGAGAAGGTTTAATTAATCTTAAAATAAAAAATATAACTATTAAGGTAGCAGGTTACACGGATAACTATTATATTAAAATTATAAATCTAAATAGTAAAGATTTTATCTTAGGATGGGATTAGCTAGTATAATAGAATTTAATAATTAACTAGAAAATAAAGTCTATAGGAACTAGAAGGGACTACTCTAAATAAATAAGAGCTATAATATAAATAAAGAAAGTAATACTTCACAACACCACGTTTATTATACTAAATAAATATAAAAAAGAATTTAGAGAATAGTTTTTTAAGGAAGCTAAAGACTAACTACTAGAATACTAGGACTAGAATCATAAAATTACGCTTAAGGAAGGAATAGATTTAAAAACTAGGACTATTATACTAAGTACCTATACACTAGCAAGAGAAGTTATGAAAATTCTTATAAAAGAATTAATAAAAAGAATATATATAAACTAGCTAGAGTAAAATAGCTTTACTAATACTCTTTATACTAAAAAAGAATAGAAAATTAAGGCTATGTATTAACTACAGATACTTTAATAAAATAATAGTTAAAAATAATTACCTTATACTACTAATATTAGAACTCATAGATAAACTAAAAGGAGCTAAATAGTTTAGTCTTTTTAATATTAAGAATAGATATTATTAGATATAAATAGCTAAAGGACACGAATGGATAATAATATTTAAAATAAGATATAAATTATTTAAATATCTAGTTATATTAATAGAACTCACTAACGCACCAGCAATATTCTAGACAATTATTAACTATATACTAAGAAAATATCTAGACGTATTTATAATAGCATATCTTAATAATATACTTGTATACATAAATAGAATACTAGAAGAATATATTAAATACACTAAGAAAGTACTATAAAAGCTTAAGGAATACAAGCTATATATTTAAACAGAAAAATATATATTCTATAGAATAGAAATTAAGTTCTTAGAATACTTAATATCCTAAAATAGGATAGTAGTTAATCTAAATAAAATAAGAAATATACTATCTTAGCCTGCACTAATAAATATAAAAGAAGTTTATTCTTTTCTTAGATTTATAGATTTCTACTAATAATTTATTAAGAATTATTTAAAAATCACATCATTTTTAACAGAATTGCTTAAAAAGGATTAATAATTTAAGTAAAAATAACGTAAAGAGAACGTCTTTATAATACTAAAAGAAATATTCTAGTAACCACTAATACTAAAGATGTTTAATTTATGACTTTAAATAGAAATATATATAGATATATTAGATAGAGCTACAGAAGCTATTCTATTATAAATATAAAATAATAAATATAAATATTTAATAAACTTCTTATCTTATAAACTTATAACTACTAAGTTAAACTACAATATTTATAATAAGAAGCTATTAGTAATAGTTTAAGTATTTAAGAAATAGAAATATTACTTAAAAGGAACTAAGCACTAGATTGTTATATATTCAGATTACAAGAATTTAATAGTATTTACAATAATAAAAAAATTGAATTAATAATAGGTTAGATAGTGGGAATTAGTTTTTACTTTTAACTTTTAAATACTCTATAAATTAGGAAAAGAAAATATAGTGGCTAATACACTTAATCAAAAAGCAGATTATATAAGGGATATACTAGAAATTTATAATATAATACTTAAGCAAAGATCAGACGGATCTCTAGGAAGCTTATAAATAGATATTAAAATAATAGTTATTATTAAAAATATATAGTAAAAATAAATTAGAGAATATAACTATAGATGACTATAATAGCATGAAATAGAAACTATTTTTATACTAGAAATATTATAGATGGAACTTATTAAGGATTAATATTCAGCTAAAATACATAGACACTAAGGAATTAAAAAAACTATAGAACAGATTAATAGATATTTTTAGATTCTAGGAATATAGTAAAAGGTTAGAGTTATTCTCTTTAAATATATTAAGTACAAGAAGAATAAAGCGTTAAGACATAAAAAATATAGACTTATATAACTAATTCCTTTACTAGATTTATTATAGGAATTAGTTATAATAAACTTTATTACAGAAATACTAATAATAACCACCTTTTAAGAATAATAGTATGATATAATACTAGTTATAGTAGACTAACTTATAAAATACGCATACTTTAAACTAATATATATAGAGATTAAAGTAAACGAATTAGTAACTATACTTATTAGATTACTAATAGCACGATATAAATTACCATAAGAATTCATTACTAATAGAGATAAATTATTTATATTAATATTCTAGAAAATATTTATTAGGAAACTAGGAGCTGAGCATTAACTCTTAACAGCATTTTATTTACAAATAAATAAATAAATAAAACGGATAAACTAAACACTAGAATAATATCTATAAATATATATTAATAAATAATAAGATAATTAGATTAACTTACTACTGATAGCTAAGTTTATATATAACTCTATAAAATCATTAACTATAGAAAGATTACTATTCTTTATAAACTATAGTTATAAGCCTACAGCTTATTAAGAACTATAAAAACTAAACAAAATATCAGAATTAGCAAGAATAAAGGTTAAGAAGTTATAATAACTTTATTAAGAAATAGTAAGAAAAATTACCTAGAAAGGAGACCTTAGTAAGTAATAGAAAGATAAATTTAAAATTAAGAGACTAATTTTTAAGAAAGGGGATAAAGTTTTCCTATTATAAAAAAACTTAAAAATAAAACAACCATCAAAAAAACTGGATCACATCAAATTAGGACTATTTAAGATTAAAAGATAAATAGGATCTATGAATTATAAACTATAACTACCTAAGAACACAAGAATCCACCTAGTTTTTTATGTTTTATTACTAGAACTAGTACTATAGAATGCTAAACTATAGACAAGACTTAAGCTTAAGAAAGACACTACTAAGTATAAAGTCTAGTAGATTTTAGACTATCAGCAGTTTAGGCATTAGTGGAAGTATTTAGTTAGATAAAAGTATTACGGACCTAAGGATAACACGTGGGAGCTAATTAGGAACCTAAAAAATAGTTTAGAGCTAATTAACTACTACTATTAGATAAGCCAGAAGGGGCCTGCTTTAAGGATATATCCTAAGAATAGAATAAATACAGCACATTCCAATTAAAACTAAAGGATAAAAAGAATAAAGTAATAGACTAGGAAGAAGCATGAACTATAGGTTGCAGTGTACAAGTTTCTTAACCCCAAGAATAAGTCTCTTCCTCTTCAAGGGCCTAGACCTCACGAATTAAGGCCATCTCTTAATTAAATATTTCCTTCTCTTTTGAATCCACCTGTGTGAGTTCACGATAAAGTTGTAACTTATAAGCACAAAGTTCAGAACGTTAATCCTCAATAGAATTAAGCTAATAGCAGAGCTTTGCTTTGTTGCGGTTAAGACAATTCCATTCTAATTACAACACGATTAAATCACACTTCACGTTGCGGTCAGCACAGGCTGAGTAACGGCCGGAGCTCAGGTTCACTAAGCAATCATCACCTCAACAAGAACAATTTAAGTAGGGTGTCAGCATGTGACGGGGTTCATTACAGATCCGAGAAGCTAAGCGGCGAGCACGTATTAGAGACGACTCAGGACGTGTCATCATTAGGAAGCTGGGCAGAAAAGAAAGGGAGTTAAGGGTCTTACAGTCTGGAGCACAGAGCAGGAGACCTGCTACCTTTATACTGCTTATGGAAGGGAGAAACTATCTTCCAAGACGAAGACTTAGAAGGGGGGGATAGTGTTATAGACGGTAACAAGAAGGCAACTGCACCTGAGGAGCTGAAGGAACTGGCAACGACAGCCAATGAAGGTCTGGAATGGAAACGTATGTTCGAGCTTGAAAGGAAGAATTGTAAGCGGGCACGGGACGTATTGGCACAGGCTAAGGCGAGGGCCAAGAAGCGAGAACAGAGATACGGAACCATGTAGACGGATTCAGAGCATCTACCTACATGATAGAAGTAGGGCTTGGCAGACAGAGGAGGAGCGAGGTGACAGAACCTCTAGCAGCTCTAGCAGCCTCTAGCAGTATCCAACATACTTCCAGCTGGTATACAATGTACGCACGGAGGATCTACTATAAGTATGAGGCATGGGACGGTTCACGATTACTTTTGATTCTTTATAGTTACTCTAAAATTGAGATTCACACCTTAAGTGAAATAGTTCAATGCTATCCTGTTAAACTCTAATTTACCATATCGCTTCTTCTTATCTCTACTGAGTTAACTAACTTCTACTAAGTCTAACAAGCTATCTAATCTAGAAGTAAGGGAACTAATTAACCATTATAACAATTAGTTAGACGGCTTATTACTAGTATAATTTACGTTAGTAAGTTAGCAACTTATAATATTAACATAAATTCATAAATTATATCTATATATATCTATATATAAACCTATAAATATAGTCTTAATTAGTTATTAATATTACTCTATAGTTAGCAGCTAGATAGTATAAACTTAGTCTTATATATAAATATAGTTTTAAGTCTGGTAATTATATTTTCTATAACTTAAAAACTACACGCTATAAAGTACTAGTAATTTATAAAAATATATATAACTATTAATATAGATTATAACTTAGTCTAGATATAAACTACTAATATAAATACTATATTTATATAAAATAATAGAGCGTTGAGGGCTGCCCTGTTTTAGGTAATTTATAATAAAATAAGCCAGGTAGTATTTACTACCATTTATAGAAATAGTATATAACTATATACTATTATTATAAGCGTGTTATTAATGTGTATATAACTCTATTTTTATTATAATATATATCAGATAAACTAGCAGAAAGTAGCTAATTAATAAAATAACTATTATTTTATATAAGATAGTTATTAGAGTTATTAGACGTATTAAAGTTAAATACTATTATTATAATATATATATAATTATTTTATCTATTAGTATTATTAAATTTTTAGCTAAATATAGTATACTATATGATACTCTAATTTACTATATTATACTTAAAGTAATAGTAAATTATAGGTATTAATTAATAGCTATGATTATAAGCAGCTCTTTATAAAATATATATTTAATATTCTAGCTACTACTATTATTAATATGTGTAACTACTATTAGATTATATTTTACTTATTTTATTATTATTTTTTACTTATTATATTATTTTAATTAGCTAAGTCCTAGTTATCTCTGCTTTAGTCTCTATTTATTTTATTATTTTTACTAATTAGGTCTTTACTTATCTTACTATTATAACTCTAGTTTTTGCTATTATTATTATTCTAATTAGCATCTTAAGTCTTCACGAAGTTAGAAAGACTAATATTAAATTCTAAGTCTAAATTATATAAGATAGAGTTATTATTATATTCATGCTATTAATAAATTTATTTTATAACTATATTAACGTTAAAAAAAGCTATTAGATAGTTATAATATTTCTTTTTTTTTAACTACTTAAAGTTAATAAATACTTTATTATCTTTACACTATTTAATAATCTTATAGTATATAGTATTCGTAAAGAACTTATCTTTAGTATAGTAACTTATAACTATTAAGGTATTACTAATAATAATTAAACTTATTTATAGTTTAGTAATTATTAATAAATTTCTAGCTATATCTCAGATAAACTTTAGTAGACTAGTGATAATAGTATTATAAATTAAAAATTTAACTTAACTATTTTAAATACTATTAATAGTAAAGGCCTGAATTTAGTTAACTTTTAGCATAATTTCCTATTATATAGTGCTAGATAGTTAATTATAATACTATTTTACTAAAGTATATAGTCCTATAGTATAGATAATAAGCTATACTATATATAAAATAGTAAGGCTAATTTATACTAGCTTAATACTAAAGTTAATTAGCATTATTATAATATAGAATACGTATTATATATAATCTATATTATAAATAAACTTACTAAATTCATTTACTTATACTATACTTTTAGTAGATAGGAATATAATAGTGTAGTTATAATAAAGCCTTTTCTTAAAAAAAGCAGTTGCTAACTTAAATATGTTTTTATTTCTAATATTAGAACTAATATAAAGCTAGATATATAGTAGGATAGTATTTATAAGGCATGTAATATTTTTAATAGATTAATATTATAGCTAGAACTATATAGTATTTATACTAGCTAATAGTAAATAGCTATATAAAAATACTAACTTTTATTAGTAGAAAGAGATATTAGTATTTAAACTAAGTATAAGCCTAGGCTAATATATATTACTAAGAAAAATCTAAAGCATAAAATTTTTCTTTTAAATATATATACTTTCTATACTATTTATATAAGGCCTATTTTATATAAGCTTATTAAAATTATCTAGTTCAAACACTTTACTAGCTTTATTATAGAAAATAGAATGCAAGATACTAATATTATGTGTATATATCTATAAAATAATATTAAAGGTTATAAGAATAGTATCTACTTTTTTTACTAGGTTTATAATTATTATATTAGATAAAAGCGTTAAAGCTATCTTATTATTACTTATTATTATTTTTTTATTATAAGCTAGTTAAAGTGCTGATAAAACTCAGCATATTTAGCTAAATTAAGGTTTATAATAGAATATAGGTTTTTATTACTATTAGGGACACCTATAAGGCATAGTAACTACTAATTTTTTAATAAATTTATAAGCTTAAAGTATTTATTAAAACTAGTAGTATTACTAGTCTTAAATATATAGGTATTACTATTAACAAAATAATTATTATATATATTATTATTATTATTAATATATTTAAAAGTATTATTAATGCTAGCTATAGTCTATTATATAATAATATCTTATTTAAGTATTTTAATCTTAGTTACGTGCATGTGCTGGTGAATAATAATAAGAAATTTTAAAGTTTTATTTTATAACTAAAGTATCTTATAATTAGCTATAAGAGCAGTATTAATATTCTTAGCTAGTATATTAAGTTAATAATTAAGAAATAAGAGTATTTAGATTCTATAGAGATCCTAATATAGTGCTTTAAGTTAGTATTAGTATTATATTAATATAATTAGCAGTGTTAATTTACTAGTGCTTTCTAAACTTTAGACTAGTAAAATACTATTAGTTATATACTTAAGTACTATATAGGCTTATTTCTACTTATTATTTAAAAATAGTAAAACAGATTAGTAGGTATTCTTAATTATAATAATACTATACTTATTAATATTATAAAAGAAGTAGTTAATATGTAGAAGATTAAAAAAGTTATTAATTATAATAATTTAACGCTTAATTAGAAAGACGCTGATTCTTTATTATATATATTATAAGATATTAATTTCTTAAGCTATTCTGACCTTAAGGATATACTTATATATATAATACTTTATACCCTAAAACTTAATTAGTATATTACTTAGTTTCCTAATAGTTGTAAATTAATGGCTATTTAAAATATATTTCTATTTAATATTAGAAAGCATAGCGAACATCCTATTTATATAAAATTAAAAAATAAAGTAAAAGTAGTTATAACTAGAGTTAAACAGCATTATATTAATAATAACACTTTTTTAATTAGTAGTACTATTTAAGTCTCCTTTAAAAAAGTTTATATTAATAATTAAGTTTATATAAAGACTAAGCTCTAGAGTTATTTAAATAGCTATAAAAAAAACTCTATTACTACCTCCAAGAAAAGCAATAAAACTGATAATAATAGGTATATAGAAGTTTTAGTTAAAGTCTTTTATACCAGCAACTACTAAGTAGAAGCTAATAATAAAATATTTAATAAAATAATTAAACTAATATCTTACTATAATCTGGTAAGATAACTGGGTATTTACTAGAAGCTATATACTTAACTAAATATTAATAGTATATCTGTTTCACTAATAGAGTAGATTGTTTTTATATTTTTACTTATCTAAACTAGCGTTTAAGTCACTAATAAGACTATTAATCTACTTAGTACTAAGTATAAAAAAATAGATAATAATCTTTAAGTAAGCTAGTAGTATATTCTAAGTATAATAAATCTATTAAATATATAGTTTAAGATTACTATTAATAAAAAAGTGCTTACTAAGTAGAGCGTATATACCACTATCAGACTTATCAGAGGCAAAGGTAAATTTAATATAGTATAACTATAATGTTATAGTATTTTACGAGAAAATACGCCTAAGATGCTTAAGTATTACTAGGCGTAATAAGCGCCGGGTATTTAGGGAAGCGGTATTAATAGTATCTATATTAATAGTACTATTAATATTCGCGTTTATGAATTAGATAAGCGCTGTTTTATATACACGGCCGCTACACGTCTCACTGCTCTCATAAGACACTATGAACTTAATATTACATAAAGTAATGTGTTCGTTGACGATCTGCGTTATGAACTGTACTATAAGTTAATCCTTGTTTAGTAAGTTAAGTGCATCGTGCGGCTCGTCCATCTTAGTATCACTATCATTACCCTAGGATTTAATGTCCTCTGCCTAGTCATCTGATGCTTGACGTGAATTGACTAGACCAGAAGATTATCAGGACCGTGAGCTATCGCCCATCTTGGTGCTGTTTAGAGGAATGTTACTAGAGCCCTATTCAATACCTATAGGCTCCAGGAGAGCGGTGGCTGCACTAGAGACAGTGGTATCTATTGCATTGGTTGTATCTAAGGTGACTATGATAACTGTCGTAGGTGGAGCCTTGGACCCACTCATGCAATCATCGATAACGTGTTCCGTGCTTCCACAATTCTTATAGGATTGGCTGTAATGGGTTGCAATATGGTCGATCAAGCCGCAGTTCAGGCACATGCGTGTTGGTCGGCGGCGCTTCTACACCAGTTCAAAACAGTCCTGCTTCTTGTGACCCTCTGCACCATAGTTATGGCAGGTGTTCCAAGTACAGTCGCGCTTGAGGTGGCCGGTTTCACCACAATTGCAACAGATCTGTAAGGCTTGTTTCTCAGGGCATGCGGCGCGCACATGGCCTGTTGAGCCACAAATGTGGCATTTCGGGGCGTCGACTGTAGATACATAGAGGCTACCGAGCTCAAGAAGCCGGGCGTCACTAGGCTAGAGGTTGTCGTTAATGGGCAAACTGGTATCGGTGACATCTGCGGCTGGAGGATGCTCGAAGACCACAACTCCTTTCATAAACTTCTTACAGTCGCCGACATAGTTGATATCATGGTTGACGAAATGATCCGTAGAAAGGTCCATCCTTAACGGCAGAACGTACGTCGAGTGAGTTGTCTATGACATTCTCTTAGCATACTTAAGCCTCTCACTAGATGTGTAGTGCAAGAACTGACCTGTTTAACCTGTAGACTAATAAGTCTTCACATCTACAGACTCGGCCAGTGTAGGTTCGAGTGGTGAGTGTAGTAGGACTGTCTAGCCTATGTCGGTAGTGTCGTCAAGCGAAGGCAAGTAAGGTTTGTAATAGAAAGTAAAGTCGGCAAACAGAAGGGCCCAAAATTGACCTGTGACTTGAAGTCTTAGCACGACCACATACAGCAGCATGATATACGTCAGAGCTGGTAGTAACTAATACACTAATACTTACTACCTGTGGTATGATATAGGTTTATAAGGACTACCCTACCTAGCCTGCTTTGTAGTACAGGTTAGAGGACGGTCTAGCACTGTCAGGCTCTTACAGTTTACGATACGAGCATATAGTGTGGGAGATAAGAGACTTAGAGAAAAAAAGATTTAAGTAAATGACTTTAAGTCTTAGTATGCTTTATATAGTACTTAAAGTGAATTAGGGTTTAGTAGCGCATTAAGCGCGCTATATTATTAAATGAGACATTATAAAAAATATTACTTACTTTCATACAACATTATACATCACATACATCTTAATAGAATAGGGTAGATAATATAAATAGTTAATAAATACATGCTAATAGTACATGCTTACCACTATAAATTATAATAAAATACCGATTTATACAGAATTTCGTAATAGAGAGTATTTTGTATAGGTTTAGATATATACTAATTATTACTTTCTATGTATATACTTCTATTGTATCTATGTATTCTTATTACCATATAAGATGCTATATATAGTAAGTAAGAGATATATAATAGCTAAAAAAATCAATACTTCTTTCTAATTACTTAAAGGCTTAGTAAAGGCTAGAAATCCCTTACTATATAAGATAATAACGTGAGGTAGAAGTCTTTAGTAGTGTAGAAATAAATAGAACATATTATTTCTTATAATAAATACTAATAAATAGCTACTAGTTATTTTATATTATTATATATTTTATATATAGATGTTAATAGCTCTATGGATATTAATAGCGCACGTCTTAACTAACTTTATATAATAATAATAATACTAGTAATATTCTGTATATTATATTAAAATAAGTAGTTACTTTTCTACTAAGACTCTACCTAATCACAGCTATTCTTATTATTTTATTATAGTTAAAAAGTTTAAATACTAGTATATATGTTTATTAAAAATATATAAGTTAAATATAAGTGTATACAGGTCATGCCTAGACTTACTTATATTAAAAACTATAAGAGTTTAATAGTACTAGACTATTATCTAGCCTGTATTATAAAGCAAACTAAGTAAAATAATTTTTATAAACTATAAAATTATAATATAATTTTATTAATATACTATAATATACCGCATACTGCTATAAGAGAAAACTGGAGACTTTAAGCTTTAATCTATAAAATTAGCAAGTAACTACCTAATAATAGTAGTAGTTATAATAATAAGAAAATAGTAAGAAATATTAATTACTATAAATAGTTTATTATATATCTCTTTTACAGAAGTCACTGGTATATGTGTTTAGATTATAGGTATTATTATAAATTAAAGTAAATTTATAATATTTTTTTACTACGTCTTTTTACCACATTTCTATACTTTACTATATATTTACTTTTAATAATTTATTTTAATACTTAATACTAGCGCTGTCCTGACTGAACTGTTAATTAATAACTATATTCTTTAATTTAATGTTTATTAATATACTTTTATATATTCTACTATTATATATATATTGCTAATAAAGTATTATAATAATAGCTAGTTTATAGATAAAGCTGCTAAAGTAGTATAAAATATACTTAAAACTAAATAAAAATACAGAGTTCTCTAAAGGCTTTAGATTAAGTTCTTAATAGTATAATAATTTAAAATAAAAGATTATAAGAATTATACTTAAGATAAAATCTAAAAATATAACCTATTATAGTAACTTAGATAATATAAAATATAAACATATTACAGAATTTTGTATTAAGATGCCAGAATTTAGTAATACACTAGAAAAATAGAAAATATATATAATTATAAGAATAATAGAAACTACATATATAAACAATATAAAAAAAATATAAAGTAGTTTTTAATTTATATAAATATAAACTTTAATATTTATATTTCTATCTGTAAACCTGCTATTACTTAAATCTAGTTACTAAATCTAAATAATATTATTCTATTAGCAGAATGCACCCTAATAGACGAACTTAATTAAATAGTTATTATATAATACTTTATTTTATTTAATTAATTAGGTAGTATATACACCTGTTAGTAAGAAAGATATCTTAATTAAAATCTAGAATATATATAGGAATAATATATTAGAAGTGATTAAAGTGCTTAAAGTCTTATATATTTTATTTAAAAATAAATAAATTACTTTATTAAAAAAGCTAAGAAAGGAATTAGAGGTTTATAAAAAGTTTTATTATATAAATATATCTAAAAACAGTATATATCTAGCGCTGTAGAAGTATGAGTATTTTATTATTTAAAATAATACTAACCTAAACACAACCTTTAACTAGATAGTAAGAAATAATATATAGACTATAATACTTATAATACTATTATTATCTTTAAATATCTATTTTATAAATACTATTAAAATGTAATTTTTTATTTCTATAATACAGCTTATGCCCCAAACCTATAAAGGAAGTAGTAAAAAATATAAAATAATAATATATATTAGTAGTAACAGTAGTAATAATAAACTACTTTTATATAAATAAAAGATAAAACAGATAGTCTTATACTATTTGCTATTAAGAAATAATAAAGAAGAGAAGGTTTACTCTAATAAATATTTCAGAAATAAGTTTATATTAACTAATAGTAATATAGATAATAATAAGGTAGATGATAATAGTATATATATATCTAGCAATTTTAATCCTAGTTCTAGTAATAAAGAAGAGAATAATATCTTAAATAATAGAAATAATAATAACAATAAAGTAGATAATAATAATAAAGAGTATAATATCCTAAATAATAATTTTAATTACTAGGATATTGATACGGATGATTTGTATAAACTTAATAAGTAAAAATTTTTCGCATTCTTTTATTAAGCTAGTTTAGGTAATTTAGATAGCCTTTTTATTTATATATAAGAAGTAAATTTAAAGCTTATCTATAAGTATTTTTTACTTATTAATTTTAAAGCACTTATAGAGATAGATCTAATTGAAATTCTAAACTAGAGTTTTAATATTAACTTTAAAATTAATCTATATCAGCTAGCATTTATGGTTTGGGCATTTATATAAAAGAGAATTATAATAGAAAATAGTATTAATATAAACTTACCTAGCTTAAAAAAAATATTAATTACTTTTTATTTTATAAACTACTTTTATTACTAGAATATAATAAATATAGAGTGAACTAGAGTATGTTAGAACTAGTCTCTTTATTTACTTAAATTATAGCCACTTAACGTAACATGCTTAAGCATAAAACTATAACTACTTATATACTACTATAAGTAATATAATAGAAATCTTTATTCTACTAAGCTATAATAAGATATTATAGTTACTATTATACCTAACTCTAGTCTATTTAGTTTCCGGAATAATATTAAATGTATATTAAAAAATAGTATAATTATATAGCACTCTTTTCTACCTTAGATTATAATCTATATATCTAGTTTTAATATTAATAAGCTCTTTAGTGAATTAATACTAAATAAATTAGCAAAGATCTATAAGAACATTAACTAGTCTAATAAAAAACAATATAAAAAAAGAATTAAATATTTGTGGTTGGTAAGAATATATAAATATACTTATAAAATAAAACTATATTTATAGGACTATATACTAAAGAGCGTAATACTATATTAATAAAAGCATTATAATACTCCACCCGCTTTATAATAGTCATGATATAAGGTTATATTAAGTTATAACTAAAAGATAAGTTAACTTATACGTAATAGACTACTTAGTTATACTCTAGAAAAAAGAATCTTATAATTAGACACATTTATTAGCTTATTATATAGATTAAATATATATTCTAAAACAAGTACTATCTAAACATAAGTAGTAATATTATAATAGACTTTATTAAAAATACTGTTAAGAAATATTATAGGGCATATAATTATAACTCTACTATATAAAGTATATTTAGTATATCTAATAATAGTAACCTAATACAGCCCTTAAGATTTATTATAACCAGACTAAAGCGTGACTAATAGGCTTAGATTAAAAAAATAATTCATTTAGAATTCTACATAAGCTAATAGATAATAATATTAAGATAAAAATAAAAAAGTTTAGTTATTTTTATAAAAAGGTGAAAACTAATCTACATACTGTAATATAAAACTTTAAATATAGTAAACTAGCTATATTTATTTATAGAATAGTACCAACATTTCAAATGCGTAGAGAAAAATTAATATATTAATTTAATAATAAACTAGTTATTTTAAAAGTTATTATTTTTAAGCTTAATACTATATATATTAAGCCCACTTAAGATAAAGCAGCTATTATTAAAAGACTAGAAAAAAAAGTTAAGATAAAAAACAAGCGCAAATATGCTGAGCTTATGAATAAATAGAAAATAAATAATAAAAACCTAAGTCTAGAACCCAGTAGGCTTAGTATTACTATCTTAAAGTTTTATTATATTATAAAAGTAGTAGTAATTATAGCTTAAGTAATTAAATACTAGAATAATAACACGTTTCTAGTTATAAAGGATTAATAAAGTTACTTAACTATAAATATACTTATTAGAAAATAGATTAATAAACTACAGAGTATGTTTTTTACTATAATTTTTAATAACTAGTTTAAACCCAACACGAAGTTTAAGGCCGCTCTTACTATATATACTAATATTAAAAGATAGAAAAAAAGAAATAGCTTATAGTATAAAATTCTTATTATAACTCATAACTCTCTTATATTAGCTGCTTAGAAAAATAGATTTTATTATATATATAGCAACAGATCCGCTCTCTATTACGTAGCTAATAAAAATAATAAAAATAAAAATAAAGCTTTATAACTATTTAAAAATAATAACTCTAAATAGATTTTATTTTATATTTTTATATTAATTATACTGGTACTGAATATATAGTATGTAAACTATACTATTATAATAAAACTAAGCTATAAGTATATAAAGATTAAGTAAATATTACTAGGATAAACTAGTAAGAATAAATAGAACTATATTACTATAATTATATCTTAGTTAACAGTAAGTCTAGTATTAAATAGAGAATAATAAAGTCAATAAAATTTACTAAGATAGTATAAAAGTCAGTATATAGTAATAAGAAAGATATAGATATAATAATAGTATTAAATAAATATAAACCTATATTCCTAAAAGTATAGGTAGTATATGTATTTTACTAAGCATTTTAAAGATTCAATTTTAAGAAGTTATTATAAAAAGAGGTAATAAGATAATAGTTATACTTTATATAGTATTACTACTAGTATGCTGTGACTACCGTGAGTTGTTTATATATTATCTAGGTAATATATATCCCAGTAAATTCCATATAGTAAAGTAGTATATATAATAATAAAGTAAATTAAAAACTCTATAGCTCTATATTAATTTAATATAACTTTATTATATATATTAGCTACTATCTGTACTTTACTAAGGTTTATATATATTACGGTATTTTATAACATTTTATAGTATTTTACTGTATACTTATACTTAAAGTTATAATTAGCTGTAGTTTGTAGTAGAGTTATAAATAAAATTATATTTAGTAGCTAAATACTACTAAATACTTAAATAAAGTTATAATTAGTTGTAGTTTGTAGTAGAGTTATATATAGAATCACGTTTAGTAGCTAAATACTACTAAATACTTAAATAAAGTTATAATTAGCTGTAGTTTGTAGTAGAGTTATATATAGAATCATATTTAGTAGCTAAATACTACTAAATACTTAAATAAAGTTATAATTAGTTGTAGTTTGTAGTAGAGTTATATATAAAATCACGTTTAGCAGCTAAATACTACTAAATACTTAAATAAAGTTATAATTAGCTGTAGTTTGTAGTAGAGTTATATATAGAATTATATTTAGTAGCTAAATACTACTAAATACTTAAATAAAGTTATAATTAGCTATAGTTTGTAGTAGAGTTATATATAGAATCACGTTTAGCAGCTAAATACTACTAAATACTTAAAAATACCAAAAATACTAGAATAGTATGAATATAAAATTCTTAGCCACGAATTTTTTTCCTGATATATAAAGAATAATAATACTTAGTAAGAACATTAATATTAATAATAACACTAAAAAAAGTATATACTTAAATATAAATACTAAAAAAAAAAGAAATAAAAAATAAAATAGACTAAAATAATATATAGTACTATAAGCTCTTTTATAAAGAATACTTCTTAAAATAAAAATATTTAGTTTATAAAAATAAAGTAAAAAAAAAGGTATAGTAAACTTTTATATTTAGTATACTATTATAACTATTACTTTATATACACTAAATAAAAGTATTTTAACTTAAAAGAATAGAATTAAGAGTATAGTATACATAATTCTACATTAAAAAACTAGATAGTTACTAGTAAAATGTTTAGGCTAATAATATAGCTATTAAAGCTCTTAAACTATAATAAATATAGTAAGAATTATGTCTTTATTTTAGTATAAGAGTAAACAGAAAACCTCTAAAAGCACTAGTAAATAGTAAAGTAAATAGAACATTTATTTTAAATTAATAGATTAAATAAAATAATGTATTATACTAGGAAAAAGTGTATCTAGTAAAGGTAAGATAAGTAGATAATAGTATAATAACTTTTAAAAAGAGTCTAATTAACTTAAAAACTATAGTAATAGAGCTAAAAGTAGTAGGCTATAAAAATATCTACTATATTAATATTCTAAACATAAAAGAGCTTAACATAATTTTAGAATAAAATTAGCTTTTATTATATAATCTAATAATTAATTAATAATAAAAAACTATTTAATAGTATAATTTAGTAAGGAAAGTAATATGAATGTGGAAACTAAATATAAAAAAAAAATACTTTAAAATAGAAAAAATTTCGTACAAGGCTATACAATAATTATAGTAAAAATAATTATAAGATATTAGAGTAGTATAAATCTAAAAATAAGCTCTAAATACTACTAAAGCCTAAATACCTTAAAAGTACAAGAAATTTATATACTTATTTAATAAGAATAAGAAGAATGTACTTTTAAAGTATTAATCTTAAAACTATAAAATACTAGTTAAAAATAAGAAAGAACTTAAACTAAAATTAATATATTCTCTATTAAGAGTACAGTAGAAAGAATTGAAATAATATATTAAGAAAAATCTTAAAAGAAATATATATAACTAAATAAGAGCTTAATAGCTTTACTAATATTATTTATACTTAAAAAAATAGAAAGCTATAATTGTGTATAGATTTTAGATAACTAAATTAAGCTATAATAAAGAATTAATACCTATTACTATTAATTTAAGAGTTAATAAATAAACTATAAAGAGCTTAATAGTTTAGCCTATTTAATATTTATAAAAAATACTATAGAATTTAAATTAAGTAGAAATACAAATAGTTAACAGCATTTAAGATAAAATATAAACTTTTTAAGTATTATATTATACTATTTAGATTAATAAACACACCAGCAACTTTCTAAGTAGTTATTAATTATATACTTTATAAATATCTAAATGTATTTATAATAGTGTACTTAATAACGTGTTAGTGTATATAAGTAGAATACTTAAGAAATATAAAATATATATTAAGAAGGCCTTAAAAAAGCTTTAAAAATATAACCTTCTAATTTAACTAAAAAAGTATAAATTCCACGTTACAGAAACAGAGTTTCTAGGATTTATTATTTTAAGAGAAGAAATTTTAGTAGATTTAAAAAAATTAGCAGAAATACATAATTAGCTAATACTAATAATAGTTAAAGAAATATAATTCTTTTTAGAATTGATAAATTTTTATAGAAAATTTATAGAAAGTTATTTAAAAATCACGACACCTTTAACAGAGTTAATTAAAAAAGATAATAAATTTAATTAAAGGTAAGAATAGTAGTAAATATTTAAAAAACTTAAGAATAAGTATACTTAAGCACTAATATTAAAAATATTTAACCTAAAATTACTAATTATACTAAAAATAAATATATCTAATTATATAATAAAAGCAATTTATAGTTAATAATATAGTAATAGATATTTTTATTTTGTAAACTATTTATTAAAAAAACTTACAAGTACTAAGTTAAACTATAATGTTTATAATAAAAAGCTATTAATAATAGTAATAGTATTTAAAAAATAGTAAATTTACTTTAAAAAAAACTAAGTATTAAGTAGAAGTTCTTTTAAATTATAAGAACTTAATAGGCTTTACTATTTAAAAAAACTAAACTAAAAATAAATATACTAGTTAAAAACACTAGCTATTTATAACTTTAAGATATTCTATTAAAAAAAATTAGAAAACAGAGTAGTAAATATACTTAGCTAATAACTAAACTATATAGAACATTAAAAACTAATACTAAGTATAGTATTAATAATAGAATTAAATGGATTTATAAGTTACAATTATTTAAAAATTATAATAATTACTAGAGTTAAAGATTACTAAATAAAAAGAATTTAGAATTTTAAGTAATAAAAATTTTATAATCTAGAATTAGAACTTACTTATATAAATAAACTATATAAGAAATTAATTACTAAGAATTACAAAGCTATTATATATAAATACTAAGAAGTAGAGAAAACTTTAAAGTAAATCTCTAGAAACTTCTATATTAAAAAGTTGGAATAAAAAGTAAAGAAAGTAATTAAAGCTTATTTAAAATATAAAAAGAACAAACTAGTATAACATAAGCTTTATAAACTTTTATAACTATTAAAAGTACTAAAATAATTATAGTAGTTAGTTTTAATAAACTTTATTATAAAATTACTATTATCTAAGGAACTAGAAATAAATAAGAAATATAATATAATACTTATTATTATAAATAAACTAACTAAGTATACATATTTTAATCTAACAGTTACAAATTTATTAGTAAAAGAACTAGTAAATAAAATCTTAAAAATAGTAGTTTTAAATTACAAATTGCCTAAAGAGTTTATTACTAATTAAGATAAATTATTTATATTATACTTCTAGAAAACCTTATTAGCTAGGTTAGGATTAAAAAAGAAGCTTTTAATAAGCTTTTATTTTTAAATAAATAGGCAAACAGAGCATACTAATTACTCTAAAATAATATTTAAGAATATATATTAATTATTTTTAAGAGAATTAGGTTAAGTTATTACCTTTAGTATAGTTTACTTATAATAGTATAAAGTTATCTATAACTAATATATTACTATTTTATGTTAATTACAAGTATAAGCTAACTACATATAAAAAACTATATAACTTAAAAAGTAAATTACTTTAAGCCTAGAATAGAGCTAAATAGCTAAGAAACTTATATAATAATTTTAGTAGAATTATTATTTTAAAGAACTTATAAACCGCAGAGAGTGCTAATAAGTTAAGAGTTAAAAAACCAATTTTTAAGAAAAGAAATAAAGTTTTCTTGTTATGTAAAAATTTGAAAATTAAATAACTAAGTAAAAAACTAGACCACGTTTGAATTAAACTATTTAAAATTAGTAAAGTTATTAAACTAATTAACTATAAATTATAACTACCATAGAATATAAAGAATTTATTTAGTATTTTATATATTAAAGCTTGAATTAGTACTACTAAATACACTAATAGTAACAGACATAAACATAAAGCTATACTAATTAAAGTATAAAGTTAAAAAGATTTAAAGACTATAATAATTTAGATGTTAGTAGAAATACCTAGTTAAATAAAAAAACTATAGACTAAAGGAAAATACTTAAGAACCTATTAAGAACTTAAAGTAATATTTTAGAATAATTAACTAGTTTTACTTAAAAAATTTAGTAACACTAGATTTTAAAGAAAAGCCTACACGGCCTTTTAATTAAAGAAAATATTTAAAAAAGAATTAGCAAAAGTAGTAAATAAAAACATTATAAATTATAATAGTTTAAAAATCTTTTATTTTTCTTTCTTTTCTAGATTCTAGATTTCCTTAATTAAAGTAAGTTTATAGGTAAATAGCTTATATTTATAACTATTAACTAAAATAAGCTACTTATATAATTATTACTAATAGAATTAAGTTTTTAGTTTAAGGTCTTAAGTATACTCTAGCTGTTTTTAAAGTTACCTCTTTTTAATAAGAAATTTATTAAACTTCTAGATAGAAACTACTAGATTATATTTTTAAAAATACTTCATGCATTCAGAGCAACAGCTAAATAAGAAATTTATAAAATAATAAAAATTTATTTTTTTACATAAACTACACAAAGTTAGCATGAAATAATTATAATTTTAAATTAATTTCATAAAACAATAATTATAAACAGTTAAAGACTTAACTTTAGGTATTATTAAAAGTAAAGGGGAAAAAAGGTTTTAGAAATACTTATAACATTTCTAAAAGAACAGACTTTTCTTATACTTAAAGCCTAGAATAAAAAGAACTTTTAAGCTAAAAGTTTAAAAAGAGAGTAAGTATTATAGTTAGTAATAAATAAAAATTTATTATAAGTAATAATTATAATTAGAAGGTAGTAAACTAACTAAAAGAAAATTATTAACTATTAGTAAAAAGACACATATGAGAGTATGAGGCTAAAATAAAAGTAGAATAAATACTATAAAAAACTAAGCAAAAGATAAGACTTTTAGCTAATATTATTAAAGTAATTAATAAAGCTAATAGTAAGAAAAACACGTAACGTTTTACATATAAAGTTATAAGTATAATATAAGTAATTAGAACTAATAGAAACTAAGTAATTACAGTAGACCTAAGTAGTAAATAAATTATAAATAGAGAATTTATTATATAAAAGACGTCTTTTTTAGCTTTTAAATAGTTTCTTTTTTTATACTTATCTTTTTATTTTAGAGCAACTCTCTAGAATTCGTTATATAATAAATTAGTTAAACTATTACCTTATCACATCTTTATATTATTAGAATATTGTGTTAGTAAGTTATTATATAACTTCACGTAATTACTAAAGCTTTAACACAAGTTATATACATACTTACTATATTAAAGAAATTTATATACTATATTTTTATAGTATTAGTAGTAAAGGCTATGTAATATACTATTATATAATAACCTTAGGTATATAAAAGCTATAGAAAACTAATAGAAAAATTCTTTACTAAAAACTTTTTCTTAAGCTTATATTAAACTGTAATATTAAGTTAAGCTTAAGTTTTTAATAAAGTTTTAAAAAAAATTATTTCTATAATTAATAATTTATTTAACTAACTAGTTATTATAATAAGTTTAATTAATTAGTAATAAGTTTAAAAATAGGTTTAAAAATAGTATAAATAAATAGTATTAAACTAAAAACTTTTTAATAAAAATATTTTAACAAAAGTTTTATTAAAAAAAAATTAAATAGTTAATAAATTTCTTTAAAAAAGTTAGTAATAAAAAATATTAAAAAGTAACTTTTATAAATTATAGTTAAAATTAACTAAAAATTAGTTTATAATTTTTTATAGTTATTACAAAAAAGCTAGTTTTTTAATATAATTTATATAATAAAAAGTTATATTAATAGTATATAAAATATAAGTTTTTTAAAGTTATTTACTATTAAAACTAGTAAAATATAAAACGTTTAAAAGTAATAAAAAACAAAACTTAAATATTAACTAAAAATTTATTAATATAATTTATATTAGTTACTTTAATATTAATTAAAGTAATAATATTTAAAATATTTACTTTATATTTTTAAGAATTAATTATTAAATAATAAGTTTATAAGGTAATAAAAATTTAATATGAAAAGACTTTAAAAAAACTTATTTTTAAAATAAAACTTTTAATAAATTAAATTTAAATTACTAGTAAAGCTTTTTATTCTAAAATTTATTAAAGTTAAATAAAAATAAATAACATAATTATTAAATTCTTTTTTAAAAAAAAGTAATTATATTTACTATATTTAAAATTAAATTAAATAAAATAAAAAAAAGTATAGTTTAAAATATTAATTATTATAATATTAAAGGTTTTATTAAATATACAGTTAAAGCAAAGTTATTTTATTTAAACTTTTAAGTATATTTATAAATTTTTATAAATTTGTTTTGTTTTTTTAACTTATATAAACTATTTTTTTTTACATAATAGTTTTTTAGTTTATACTTTTATAACTATTTTTAAATAAGTTTATTAACTTTTATACTATAATTAGTTAAAATAATTTTATTATATTAAAAGCTTTATTTTATATATACATAATAATATTATAAAAGTAAATATATTTAATTAAATTTTAGTTTTTATTTTTTAATTTTTTAATTTTTTTATTTTTTTATTTTTTTATTTTTTTATTTTTTTATTTTTTTATTTTTTTATTTTTTTATTTTTTTATTTTTTTATTTTTTTATTTTTTATTTTTTTATTTTTTATTTTTTTATTTTTTTATTTTTTATTATATAGTTTTTTAATAAATGTTTATAGTTTAAAGTATTAGCTAAAAAAAGGGTTAAATAATTATTTTAAAAAGTTATTAAATAAAATATAGTTAAAACTACTATAAATATTAAGTTTATAAAACTTAAATTACTTTTAAATATATTAATAATAAAAACTAAAGTTTTATTAATAAAAAAAAGTAATAATAAAATTAAGTAAATAAATACTTATTTTAGTTTATAGAGTTTTTTATTTTATTAAAATATTTATAAATACTTCATTACTTATTTTTAAAGTTAAAAGTTAAAAAGTAAATTTTAAAAATTTTTATAAGTTAAAAGTTATTTATTTATAAAAAATGAAAATTTAATATAATATTATAAAAATACTATAAATAAAAAGTTAAAAGATTTAAAAAAAATTAATAATTAAGTTAGAAATAAAAATATTTAAAATAAAAACTTATATACTAGTATAAAACTAATATATAAATATATAATATAAAAAAAGCTTATAAAAAATTTTAAAATTTTTTTTTATAGTATTATAGTATTATTAGTATATATATATTAATTTATAACTATAACTAATATTTTTTATAACTACTTTAATATAAATAAGTAAAACATAATATATAAATAATAAATTTTAAAAAGTAAGCTATTAAAAATTTATATTATTTTCTATAAAAGTATTTAAATAAAGAGTATAGAAAAAAAAATTACTAAAATTAATAAAAAGAAGCACAACTATATATATATTACTAGTAGACAAAACCTTAAAAAAAAGTTTAAAGTTAGAAAATTACTAAAGTTATATAAGTAGCTAGTACTAAGGCCCTAGTTAAGATATACTTAAAAGTAAAAAAAAAAAAAAAATTCTTTTTACTTTTTTATATTTTTTTATATTTTTAATATATTACATAACTATATAATTAAAACTAATTTTAGTATTTTTTATTAAACTACTAGCTTTAATAGTACTAGTTTTAATAAGTTAAAAAAAGAAATTTATATATTATACTTATTTATATAATTAGCTTTTAGTTTATATATGTTATAAAATTTTTACTTTACTATATTTTTATAGTATTTAGTATAAGTTTTATTTTATTAGTATTAGCTTTAAATAAATCTTTTTTTATTTTAACTTTACTTATTTAAATTTATAGTACGTAATTTTATATAGTTTTGTATTAATTATATTAGTAAAAAAATTTAAGTAATAATAAAATAATACATAATATTATTATTATATAACTATAAAATATATATTATAATATTTATTTTAACTTATTATACGTAGCTAGTATTATATTATATACTCTACTTTTAAGCATATTAAATGTTATTTAATAGTATGAAATAAACTAATTACATTACTATATTAAGTAGAAAAATTAGAGTTATATATATAATATTTTTTATAAGCAAGTAACCTACTTAAATAAGTACTTTACTTTATAAAAGTGTTACTACTTTATAAACTAATAACAACTTAATACTAAAAGCTATTATAATAATATATAACTAAAAAATAGTTAACTTATTCTTTAATTTATATATATATATAAGAGTTATGCCTAGTCTTGTTATAGTATTTATAATATTTTTACTATAGTATAATAAGCTTTATATACTTTTTATTTTAACATACTTTATTTTTAATCTACTCTTTAATGTTATTTTAAATAATAATTTCTAAGTTCTCTACTTTTATTAATGTTTCTTGCTTTTAGATATGCTTTTTTTAGTATTTCTTTTATTATATTATAGCTTTACTTACTTTTTAAAGCTTAATAACCTATACTTTTAATAATATAGCTAAATATATTATTTGCTTAGCACTTTTTATAAGCTAATAGAGTAACTTAATAATTAAACTAAGTAAACTATTTTAATACTTTTAAATTTAATTACAAATTAGAGTTGTTTAGAACCTTAATTTAGTAATAGTCTTTAGTATTTTAATTCTTATAAAGCGTTTTTTTTAAGAGGAGAGAATAGTATTTAAAGCTTAATATTAAGCTTTAAAAACATAGTATTTAAGTTAAATAAAACTAAGCTAGTATTTTAAAAGCTTATATAAATATTACTTTCTATAATTAAGTTCTAATAAACTACTCTAAATATTAGTAAAAACTTAAGCTTTATAACATAGTAAATATAGTTATAAATAAGATTTATAACTTAATATTTATATATATCTTTTAAAGGTAAAAAGCAGCCTACATTAAGCAACTAAAGTAAATATAATAAATAAAATAGTATATAAAGTATAATAATATTATTCTTTTTATAATATTACTAAAATTTAAGTAACTTATAACTTTTATAGCTATTAATTATTAGTAGATAATAGGTGCCTACTGTATAACTTTTTATATACTTATTAAAATACTTTAGCTACTTAATACTAAGCTTATCATTTATTTAGCTATTATTACTTAATAAAATAACTTAATTTAATGGTATATTATTGCTCTTATATTATATAAAGATGTGGTATGTCTTTATAAAAATAATAAATAATAAAATTATTTATTTTTAAGTATTAATACTCTAAATTATTATAACTTGCTTATAATTACTTAGCTATATTACTTTATACTAATTATATTTATTAAAGCTTATAATAACTTTATTACCTAAAATAATATTTATTTAGAACCTACTTTTATTAAAGTTATAAATATTTTTTTAGTAATGCTATATTTTACTATTATATAATATATAAGCTTAAACTATAGTTTAATAACTTTAAAATTTTTATATAAAGCGCTTTAGTAGTTATACTTCTAATTATAAACTATTTTAATTTCTAAAGTTTACTATATAAAGTTTTTTAGCTAGTTTTTACTAACTTAACTAGTAGAATATATAGTAAGTAGTTAATTAGCTATATTTTTTATAGTACTAAGTTTAAACAGAAACTCTTATAAATTTAGATTAAATATATATTAAATAATAACTAGTTTTTTTAGCTTAGTAAGATTTTTTAAATTGGCTTTATAAATTACATTATAAAAAAATTCTAGTATATTATTATTTAAGTATTTTTTAGTTAATATTATATACTACTATAGTATATTACTTACTTTATAATTAATTTTCCTTAATTATAAATATAGCTAGAAATATTCTTTTTTTTAATAGGTTAATTAGATATTACGTTATTAAAATATAGTAATTAAAAGCTATTAAGTTATATTTTATTATTAAAGTAAAGTACTTACTTAAGTAAGTTATTTACTTATAAAAACATTATATAGTTACTTAAGTTTTTATAGTTAATTTTTAATTTTCCTATAAAAAAGTCTTTACTAAGTAAAAGCTAGGCTTTTTAGTTTAATATAATTTTATAACTTAATATAACTAACTACTTTCTTATAGTATTTTACATAGAAATAAAGTCAAAATAATTAAAATTTAGTGTAAAACTAAATTTTATAAAACATTATTACTTTAAATATTATACTATAGTTTATTTATAAATTTAAATTACTTAAACTAGCTTAAGTACTCTTATTATTATTATTTTTAAGTATACTATTTAAAGTACTTTATAAGTTTTTTATTTTAATTTTAATACTTATTATAAGCTAACTATTTTTAGTAACTTATATATTACTAGTAAATACACTATAAATAGCTTTATAATAGTTGTTTTTTTACTTTTTTTGTAAATAAGTTAGTATATAGATTATAAGCTTTATGCTATAAATGTGTGATAATTATAGCTAGTATAAAATTCTCTTTTATAATAATACTAAACATATAGTTATTTTTTTTATAAGTTTTATTAAATAATAATATAATAAATATTATAGCTTATAACTATAAGTTTTATTATTTTATAATAAATTTAGTTAATTATATTTATAATAATTAGTATGCTATTAGTATACTTCTTTATACTCTACTTATTAGTAGCTTAAATAGAAAAAAAGATCTTATATTATCTATTATATATAATATATGTTTTTTATATTAAAGTAATTTTAAAGGCTTACTTTTAAGTAATAATTTTATTTTCTTAGTATTACTATATTATTACTTAAGTGTTTTCTATATATACTAAATTATTACTAATATCTAGTATATAATGTATATACTTTTTATACTTAGTTTAAGTATTTTTAGTTACTTAAGTAATCTATAGTTAATACTTAAGGCTATTAGCTATATAAGTAATAGCTAATAGTCTTTTTAAAATACATAAAATATTATTAGTAATATACTTAAAAAGCTACTATTATAGTATATCTTTTAATAGCTTTTTCTATTTTTTAAATATTTTAATAATAATAGGTGTTACTTATTTAAACTAGCTAAATTTAAGTATAAAAGATAGAATTTAAGCTTATAACTTAACTTAAATTCTAGTACTAATTAACTTACTTTTAATTAAATTAAATTACTAAAAAAGGTTAACTAATAAATTGCTAGTTTTTTATTATAATTAGAAAAATAAAAAATAGATGTTTTATATCTTTATACAGGCTTTTATAGTAGAAATATATTAAAGTTATTATTTACTACCTTTTTTTAGTAATAGCTAGTTAATAATTATATTAAAATTAAATAGATATAAGCTAGCTTACTACTAATTACTATAAATTATTTTATTACAGAACGTTAATTAACGTATTTCTGTAAGATAAGTAAAGAAATTTATTTTATTAATATTCTTTACTTTTACTTAAGTAGCTTAGTTAAGTACTTTATTATAATACTACTTTAATAATTAGAAGCAGTCTACATTAAGAGGCTATAATATTTATATTATATATAAAAATAATATAAATAATTAGATTTTATTATACTCTATATACTAGTAAAACTTATAAGTATTATATAAGTTATAACTATTAAAAATAAGTAGCTACTAGAGACCTTTTATTTAAGCTTAAATTAAAATATTAAAGTACTTTAGTTAATTTAAACTAGTACTATTATTACTATAACTACTCTTAATCTAATTAATTAGATATTTAGTAGAAAGATTTATTACCTAATTTTTAAAAATTAAAACTACTTTAATAATTAGTATTGGCTTAGTAGTAAAATAACACTCTATAAGTATAATAAGCTCTTAATTACTTAAAGAAGAAATTATAACCTAATAGCTTATTATTAACATACTAGATATATAACTAAGATTATATTTTATAGAGAACTTATATTACGGCTATACTTAGTATAAATATACTAGTTTTTCATAACTCTTATTTAATAGTTATATTTATTTATATTCTATATATTCTTAAGTAGAATCTCTAGCTTATTAATTTTATACTATACTTTTTTAAACTAGGTATAGATACCTTCTAGCTACTATATAAGCTTCTAAGTAATCTTAATTAACTTTATTTTAATATACTAAAACTATAGCTTATTCTGTAGCTAATACTTTACTTAATATTTATTTATAGTAAGTAAAGAATTTTAATTATAGTATACTTTAGCAAGTAGCGCGTTAGCTTACTATATAACTAAAATTTAATATAAACTAAAGCTAATATTATCTATTATATTATAATAATATAGTAAAGTAAGGTCTTGCTTTTTAATAAGTTTCTAGTTCTCTTAAGAACACGTCTTTTAATTATAGTTATTATAAAAAATATATAGTAAATACTAATAAAGCAGCTAGTAATCACAGGCATATTATTTAATATTTAAATTATTTAGAGTTTTAAGTAATTATATAGCTTCTTTAATATGTTTAATTTCTATATTATATGTAGTCTCCTTAGGTACATATACACGCATTATTTTAGATAAAAAAAGTAGTAAAAATTAGATAATAAGTATATATTAGTAAGTACTAGTTATATTAGGTTATAAAATCACGTTAGGCTAAGAGGCTTTTATTTAGTAAGAACTTTTTTATAGAAAAATTAAGAATCAACCGCAAGGGCCCGGGTAAAGCTTTTAAAATATTATAAGTAAAAGTATTTAGAAACTACTAGAAGTACTAGTAGCAACATTCTAATAGTATATAAAGATTATTTTCTTTAGGTCTTTTTCTATTAACGTTATTATATATATATAATACACTATTAAAGTATATGTCAAATTATTTGAGACTTCTTAGTGCGTTTCTCGAGCAGCAGCTTGACGACCGCCTCGTGCCCGTTTTCTGCAGCCCACGACAGCGGCGTCTGGCCGTACTCGTTGCCTTTTGACTCCAGGTCGGCGCCCTTCTCGAGTAGCAGCTTGACGACCGCCTCGTGCCCGTTCTCTGCAGCCCACGACAGCGGCGTCTGGCCGTACTCGTTGTATTTTGACTCCAGGTCGGCGCCCTTCTCGAGTAGCAGCTTGACGACCGCCTCGTGCCCGTTCCTTGCAGCCAACGACAGTGGCGTCTGGCCGTACTTGTTGTCTTTTGACTCCAGGTCGGCGCCCTTCTCGAGCAGCAGCTTGACGACCGCCTCGTGCCCATTCTCTGCAGCCCACGATAGTGGCGTCTGGCCGTACTTGTTGTCTTTTGACTCCAGGTCGGCACCCTTCTCGAGCAGCAGCTTAACGACCGCCTCGTGCCCGTTCTCTGCAGCCCACGACAGCGGCGTCTGGCCGTATTCCTTGTCTTTTGACTCCAGGTCGGCACCCTTCTCGAGCAGCAGCTTGACGACCGCCTCGTGCCCGTTCTCTGCAGCCCACGACAGCGGCGTCTGGCCGTACTCGTTGTCTTTTGACTCCAGGTCGGCGCCCTTCTCGAGCAGCAGCTTGACGACCGCCTCGTGCCCGTTCTCTGCAGCCCACGACAGCGGCGTCTGGCCGTACTCGTTGTCTTTTGACTCCAAGTCGGCGCCCTTCTCGAGCAGCAGCTTAACGACCGCCTCGTGCTCGTTCCTTGCAGCCCACAACAGCGGCGTCTTGCCGTACTCGTTGTCTTTTGACTCCAGGTCGGCACCCTTCTCGAGCAGCAGCTTGACGACCACCTCGTGCCCGTTCCATGCAGCCCACGACAGCGGCGTCCGGCCGTACTCGTCTTTTGACTCCAGGTCGGCACCCTTCTCGAGCAGCAGCTTGACGACCGCCTCGTGCCCGTTCCTTGCAGCCCACGACAGCGGCGTCCGGCCGCACTCGTTGTCATTTGACTCCAGGTCGGCGTCCTTCTCGAGTAGCAGCTTAACGACCGCCTCGTGCCCGTTCTCTGCAGCCCACAACAGTGGCGTCTTGCCGTACTCCTTGTCTTTTGACTCCAGGTCGGCGCCCCTCTCGAGCAGCAGCTTGACGACCGCCTCGTGCCCGTTCCCTGCAGCCCACGACAGCGGCGTCCGGCCAGAGTTGTCCATCGCCTCGGGGTCGACGCCTTTGTCGACTAGCAGCGTAGCGACAGCACTATGTCCAAAATATGACGCCACTATTAGACCTGTAGGAAACCCAGGATTCCTAATATATCTAGTCTTCCAATAAATTTGGAACACCACACCGAATACGCCTTCGAATCTGGATCACAAATTCTCAAAGCGAGAGGTGCTATGGCAGCATCATCATTGCTGATACAGGCCTCGCGGAAGTGAAGACCCCACCATTTGGCCGAATAATCCAAGAAGGCGTGGCTATCGATGTGGTGGCCGGCCTCCCGGGTTGTATCTGCTAGAAGACTAGCGTTAGAGTTAAAGAAGTTAAGATAGCGCGCACAGAGCTCCGCAAGAACGGTGTGTGCATAATGGATAGTGATGGAGTGATGCCATTGTGGTTCTGTGCGAATAGTTATAGAAGATAGCAGATCTACAAGGAGAAACTCTCGAGCAGTTTAATGAAGGAAATAAATCTTGCTATAGTGGATTGAAACGAACAATCCACACCAAGATCTGAGTCGTGACTTGAAGTCCTCTTCTTCCTCCAGGTCGAGGTCGTGAATAGACTGTGATGTGTTATCTATATTCACGGCAATATTCATTTCTGATAGTGTTAGAGGCCGACCCGCTGCCAAAATAATATCTAAGGCCTTCCGAACCACCCAGTGTTCCTTACACTTGTTCAGAATCTGCTTATATGCTTGGTTGATACTCTTCGGCAGCGTTGCAATGGTGGACTCGACCCTCTTTAGTGTCTTTTTAAAGTCTTCTGTCTTCAAGTAGTCGAACACAAGATATACCCAAAGGTATGTACGGTGCGGAATTCTGAGCAATCGATTTGCCAGGTAACCCTTAACTTGGTCTGAGAGCACTTTCTCCCTTGCCAGCCGTTCGACTCAGTATTTGATGACGTGGTTTACTTCTTGACTAATAATTTCCAACTCTTCCTCCCCTGGTATACAAATACGCGGAAAAGCGTCTAACAGGCCCCGGAACTTGGACACGATCTGCTCGTACGGGCGGCTCGTTAGAAGATACTTCAACTTGCCATAGCCCGACTGGTTGCTGCGGAATTGGTTTTCCACATTCTGCATTAGGTCCTCAAACTCTGATTCGGCGCATTCGTCCAGGGCATCCAGGACAGTGATAACAGGTCCGGCCTGGGGATCTTGCACGGCATTTCTTAGGATAGTCCAGAGCGACTTTGTCGAGTTGATTAGACCTAGCCCGTCTTTGTCGAATTGCTTCATGGCATGTTGGATTAGGGACGGCTTCTGGGAGAAGAGTTGGTGGAGCAGAGCACAAAGTGCTTGGCGGACCGTGTTCTGGTCTTAGTCTTTAAAGAAGAAGTAGCAAATGGTCGCCGATCGTGGTAAGCCATGGTTAATCAGGTACTTGGCCAAGACCGATTTTCCACACCCAGGGTCCGCTGAGACCAGCAGTGGCCCTGACTCCTGTTTTAGCCATTCCTGGAAGTGGTCGTGTTCAAGGAGCCACATGCATGTGCCTTGTACTCAGTCTTCCACGCAGTCCTTAAACCACTCGTATGTGGCACCCTTGGTGCTCTTGGTGAGACTCTGACCGGACGCAGGGTAAAGATGTAGAGCAACCTCATGAATTGAAAACTATGGATGGCTATCCTACTTAAATATGTGCTTGTAATGTCGATAGGGGGGATCGTCAGGAGAAGATCGTCAGGAGAAGATCGTCAGGAGAAGATCGTCAGGAGAAGATCGTCAGGAGAAGATCGTCAGGAGACGATCTTCAGGAGGATCAACAGGAGAACTCAGTATACAAGCAATGGTGCTACCTGAGAGGCCAGCACTCGGTTACAGAGACGGAACAACTGAAGACATTCTTTTTACTTGTCGAACAGCTTCCGCTTGACTGCGTCTTGTTGGATCTCAAGCTGCTTCCGCGCAATGTCCCAGTGCGCTTCTGCAACTTCTTGGATGCCCGTCATAATTGCATATGTTAATATCTATTAATAAGACCACTCCGAGACTCCCTTAGACTGACCAGATAGAATGTTGGAATTGCAATCACTGCCAAGCACACGTGACCTCGGCTATGTATATAAGCTCCACGCAAGCCTAAAATAATCAAGCAAGCTTCATCAACCTCAGCTTCCAACATAGAATCTCGCCGATTTTCTTCTCGGCCTCAACTCTGTTTGGCGGGATTCTATATAGAAGATCCTTCACATACGCAGCTGCCGCCATCGCTGCATACCCTTGCCACTCCTTGTTCTTATGCGAGTCTGAGTAATCGCATATACCGCAAATAACCAAACAGGGGAATTGGTTCATCAAGCCTGCCGCCTCCATTTCGAAACACAGTACGTACTTTTCCGCTGCGAGTTTATCTCTGACTGAAGCATCCTTCATCAACTGGTTCGCTGAAGCAATTAGGCCGTAGTGAATCGCCAGATTATCCTCTTCGGTCCGTCCAGGTCGTGATACCAAGGTTGACGGATCATCGCCACAGGTTGCCGCGCAGCTTGCTCCGTCATTTGGGGGATGAACAACTCAGCTTTAATACAGCCTGTCAGTGCTTAGGCCCGGCCGCATGTACTTCTTCCGGAGTCTTGGCTTCTTCTCGAGAATGCCGTTAATGGCATTTGCAAGCTGATGGCCATCTGTCTCATATTGCACCTTAAGTCCATTCACCGCCGTCCGCAGGACTCTTGGTGGCTGGTTCAAGAACCCTGTTGTTCGGAAACTCTGATCTTGTATCGTCTTGCCAAAGTCATACTGGAAGACACCGCTGTTCCCATCGCAAGGAACGCTAACCACAATGTCGCCTAGACGGATATCGTTTTTTTTGCTTGGCGCACCGCCGCCGATGCCGACCATTAGACCAAGTCTGATATTAGGAAAGCTGTGCAGCATGTCTCTCGCGACGCTTGCTGCCGAGGCTATACCGTACTCGCCGTCGGGCAAGACGGCAATGACGACATTGTGTTTCCCAATCTTGCCCAGTGTGTAGTCGTTGTTGTCATTGGGAGACACATATTCTGGTCCTTCGTGCTTTTCGTCCAGAAAGGCTTGCGCAGCAACGTGCTCCGTACTTATGGTGCAGATCCAGCCGACGGTGTAGCCGTTCTGATTAGACATGCTTTGCTGACGGAGAATGATGGGGGCTGGTCAGGATATGAGAGCTTTGGGCGGCAAATTCGGACTAGGGTGGACAATGGACTGGGTTTCGTTGTGAGTGGTTCTTGATGAGGTTTGGTAGTCTTGCACAAAACGAACAAAGCGCTCGGCGCTTTGCAAGGAGCAGGGGATTCGGATCCCGTTAAAGGAAATAGGTTGAGCTATAAGGGGTGATGAGAAGGAAAGAGGGAATGGAATGAGGTGGAGATATCACGACTAATTCAGCCTTGCGGGTTGAAATCTGGCGGAAATGTCGGCCGCAGCCACAACCGCCACGTTGACTTACATTTATAGCTTCGGTCGGAACTATCGAACTCGAACAGAAGAAAATTAATCGCCTACATTGAGGGTTAACGCTTATCTTAACTTTAAGCGTAGTGCTGTCGTTTACGCGCAAAATAAGAGCTGCGTACGTACATAATCCGGGGTAGCAGGAGGATCGAAGTGGTCTTCGGCTTGCCCCGCTTCGGCAGCCACCCGACCCTCGGGTCCCAGCCCGACGACTGTCTCAGGTCAATGTGGAAATCAAGAAACGACACGGAACGGCTCTTTTTCTAGATTGATAACGTCATAGCTGAGGACTCAATTTCGATTTATGTAGAGATTGCTGTTCGGGCTACCTGCGGCAAGACCTCGGCCTACCTCACTTGGCACCACGTGATGAGGTGGACACTGGCGATAACTCGGCCGACCTGCTCGCTTAATTTTTTTTTCCCCTGCTCGCTTCCACCTTCTCCACAACACCACACTGAACAAAATTTGAGGTAACTATAAATTTCGAATACATTCAGAATCCATTCCAACGGCCTTTCTAACCTGCTTTGTCGCATTCAATTCATCAATACCTTCTAAATACATCTGAGCAGTCTCCCCCACCTCCAATTGTCACCATGGGTGACAGCAAGGTCACTTATAAAGACTCGGTAAGTAATATATTCCAAATGGATTCTGAATACATTCACGACTAACACAAATACAGGATGCCTATAAGGCATACGTTGACCTAGGCAAACGACCTGAGGGCATGCAACCATTCGAATTCAACAGATTTGGCGAAATTATGTTCACTGCGGGCGAAAAATACTGCCGGTACAATATGGCGGAGGACGGTGAGGAACTGGAATTATGTCCCAAAAATGTGAGGTTCCATATGAAAACATTCTGAATATATTCCTAACATATTCCAGTCTACATTCAGTGCCGATAACCTTCGAAACCACATCACACGCGTCCACAGGAAGAAAATTGCCAAGGCCCGCGCTGGAACAACGACGCAGACCGAAAGCTATCAGCTTCAGAGTAAGTGGATATGGAATGTGAATTGAATGCATTCAGAATATATTACTGACTATGTTGGTTTTATAGAGTGGTATACGAACGTTATGAAGCGACATGCTGAAATTATCGACGACGGAGACGCCGAGACACCAGCTGCCACAGCTCCTTCGAAAGGTCCTCCAGTTGAATTTCTACTCCCAAAACAGCGTCGGCCTACTTGGCCCAAGACAAAGAAAGGCGATGTATGTAATACATTTGGAATACGTTTGGAATAGGAAATGTCAAGAAGCGCTGCAATAATTGTATCTTGGCAAAGGCAAAGAGTAAGTACCTTGAACATATTCGGAATGCATTACTAATATATTCAGAATGTCCCACTCCGGACTCAGATTGCACCGTCTTCAACTATTTCACCGATTCCGATAATGATGGCGCCGGTGATGATGAAGAAGAGGTAGTAGAGACACCAGGTCGTCCAATTGAGGTTCCAGATTCTGTGAGCCCAGAAGAAGACGGTCGCACTGGCGAATAGGAGTGAAATATCTGAATTCATTTGGAATCAATTCCGAATGTATTCCAACCTGACTTCTCAATATTAGGCGTCCGGGGTACAAGGTCTCAGTATATGATACCCAAAGCTTCTGTAGTTAGAAATTTCTAACTCTATTACCTTGGCTCAAAACTCACTTAACCCAACCTGTATAATGAAATAAAGGTCGCCTAAGGTGCTATTAATTAATATAGTATATATCCAGAATATATTCTGAATACATTCATTCAAATTCTCATTCCGTATTTTGGAGAATATTTTCACTTTTCTCCTGAATAAAAAGTCCAAGAAAGAGAGTAATATTACATGTTAAATATATTATAAATGCATTCAACCATTTTCCTCCCTCTCCAGCCTTTCAAGCCTTGCTATCTCTAGTCGTTCACGCCTATTTTTCAGCTCTAGCTCCTCGGCTCTTGCGTTTTGCTCCCGAATTGCTGCCTGCCGTTCCTGAATTTCAATCTCTTCTAGTTGGTAATTAATGCTAGCATTTAGTATGTTATGCGAGATACTACGCCGAAGAGCTAAAGAGGATCCCGCGTTCGTTGCACTTGGAGGGGTAGGACCTGGAGTTGAGCTTCACTTTATTAGTAAAGCATTAAGAACACATTCGGAATGGATTCTAAACCTTTGAGAACGTCGCCCGGAGGTACTACGGACTCGCCGAATAGCTCCGCCAGAGGAAGACCTAACAGGTGATGACCGCGTAGAGGGCCGGTGCAGGAGAGCTATTAGTAGTAGAAGCCACATCAACTGTAAGGCCTAATGTATTCCGTGAAGAACTCCTCTCACCCCGCCTTCGTTTAGCTTTCTGCTCTAAAGTAAGTTAGCAATGCATTCCAAATATATTCTAAATATATTCCTTACCTCTTTGGGACTCAGATTGGTCAAATCTCTTTGACATGTTTCTTGGACGGTAGCCAGGCCGAACACCGGAATCCATGAACGCATTATATTGGCCAGCATCGCGTGAATCAAGACGCTCAGAACTGTTGTTTGGTTAGATAATTTTTAGAATGTATTTGGGAACGTATTTAGAATGGGTTAGGAATAGATTACGTACTTCTCAACCGCCTGAAGAAATGGAAGCCAGCGCCCAGTCGAATTTCCCCTCCAATGAGATGATTCTACGGGGTTTGAATGTTTCCGATAAATATCATCCCAGATCTC
>ML994657.1:804731-815428 GCA_010093925.1 Zopfia rhizophila CBS 207.26 | reverse complement strand
GTCCTCATAATCTTCCTTTGATTGGCAGTTAACAAGATCCAACATCTGTTGATTTATTGACTCAGGCGTCCAATCATCATCAGACGTAGTTTCCTGTATACCACGCATAAGATGAACTTGGCAGTATATAACAATATGCTTGATATGTTCTTGCCATGGCCGCCTCCTTTCATCAATTGATGCAAGGTACATGCCGAGCCCTAACACATTAAGAAGCTATTCAGAATACATTCAGAAGATCTTTAAGTATCTACTTACCAGGACATTGTTTTGTATCCATATCCATGATAACAGCTTGAAACCCACTTCCACTTAGGTAATTCCAAGCTATTGGTAGATGGTAGACGTCTCGTAAAAGGGTAAATACCCGTTTTAAAAACTTCATAGTACATTCTTGTTGACTCCTGGTTTACAAAGACGCGGAGGAAAGTAAAAACTAGTAAGATGTTAGAAACATATTCTAAAGCAAATCAAAACGCATTTAAACTTACGTTTCTCAATCTCCGGTTGGTATGTGGCAAAGAGCACCTCTTTAATATTAGAGTCTTTAATACGTTTGAACCCCATGTCAACCTGGAATGTCTTTGAGCGTGAAAGGACCTCAACCTGCGTCTTAAAGAAACAGATTACAATAAGGTTCTTTCCGTCCCAGAAGAAGTCCTTGATATACTAAAATAAAAATTAGCAATATATATAGAATATATTCAGAACATATTACAGGATCGTTCATTGTTAACCTTTCTAGCTCCCATTTTGCTGCAACGCCTGCGATAGATTGGCCTGCTGCAGCATGTAGCATTCTCTGCTTATAAATAATAGCTGAGATTCTATCCATATTTGCTAGGCTTTGGTGGACCTCCCAGAGATCCTTTCCGCCAAACTGACTGCAGAACTCCTGTACGCGAGGATTGACAATGAACGTATCTAGAATATATTAGAAAACTATTACGAATATATTCAGAATATATACTTAGCGTAAGATTCGGATTTCGAATGTTATTGATGATTGAGATTATCCCATCAATATACTGTTGAGGGGTTTTAACTGGTGGAGGTGGTGGATGATTATGAATATTATGAAAAACAACTAAATAGTAGGGAAAATCACAAAGATTAACAGGTATGAAAACTTGAAACCTATTAGGGCAAGGGCCGAGAGTAGGGAAATGTTCAGAGAAGGATTTAAGAGCTCCCTCTCCTTGGAGGTGATCAACGCCTAATAAATTAGTAAAGTATTCTGAATACATTAAGAATGTATTACGAACCACAAGTATGCCTTCTCGCACTAGTTGCATCAACAACATGACATGTATCTAGCCTATCGGGCTGCCAGTCCTCTGCAAATCGAGCTAGAAGAAATTGTATATGTGGTTGTAGGTTTGCTGGAAGCTTCCGTAACTTATGTGGTGCTCCATGGGCCGCTCGATGGATGCACCGAACTTGCCACACTTCTGCTCCAGATGGCATCTAATACATTCTTAATATATTCCAAATAGATTCTGGATAGTTTATTACCTGTACGCTTTGCTGTGGTGTTAATAGAGGCCTACAGCTACTAGATGCAGCGTTACCACAGGCCTTTTGTTGCGCAAACTGAGTTCGTGTATGAAGGAAGAAGCTAGGAAAAGGTTAGTTTAAAGAATTATTCAATATGAATGAGTTCGGAATGTATTACGAACCTATTCGCAATACTTTCCCCAGTCTCCCCCTCATTTTTGACTCGATGCCGTCGAAGAACAGAAGAAATTTCTGGTGTTATTGCTGAATGTGAAAGGTTGCGAATCTCTGGATCTAAGTATTCGCAACAAAGACAGCCTGTACATTCATACACAATACGGTGGCAACGAATATCGTTAAAGAAAGCACACCTAGTCTTCGGCTTTCTCCCAGCCACCTGCCAGAGCTGCTTCTTGGAGTATTGAAGTTTCTAATGCATTGTGAATGTATTCTAAATAATATCTGTGGGTGGGAGTGGCCTACAGTCTTTAAATCTGTTCTTATATCCTGCTCGGTCTTGTTATGCGTGGAGACTATATATGCAATCCCCCGTGTAGAAGTTCGTGGATACTCTGGAAGATCTGGAACGTATATAACTCTTGTTGCAGTAATTGGCTGGCTATTGGATTCAACATCTGGTTGGGTATCATTGAATATAATCACTTCAGGCCCTTCGGGTTCGAGCTAAAATATATTTAGAATATATTATGAATATATTCTGCATGGGATATGAAGGGAGATGGTATGAGCTTACCTCTTCAACCTCCTCTTCGACTGATTCTACTATAGTCTATTAAAGTATTAATAAACACTTCTAAACTTCTTTAGAAAATATTTACCGGAGGTACTTCAGTAGAGAGAGGCGAATCTAATGTCGAATCGTCAAAATCATTATCTATCCATGGTTGAACCTCCGGTACAGGCACTAAAGCAGGTTGGGACTCTAAAAATTAGGCTTAGTGTAAGGAATTAAAAGGTAGAAAATAAGAATTCAAGAGATACCTCGAGGTGGTACTACGGTTGGCGCGATTGCTTGGTCTGATACATCTATTAGGAATATGTTCGGAATGTATTCGGAATATGATAGAACTAAAATCTCACTAGATCGTGGCGGTGATACACCTATATCCGTTAGCATTCATTATACTATACATTTAGTATAAATATGTGTACTCATTGTTGCTTTTTTTGCTTGTAAACAGTATCGTCAAATTCGTGTTTTGGCTGTAAAAGTTGTGTGTGTTCAGCCTACCTTTTTAGCCCCGAGGAAGGCCGAGCTAGTTGACGTGGCATGCCAAGACAGGTAGGCCGAGCTTCCCCCGCAGGTCCCCCGAGCTGTACGTCCGATTTATGTATAAGGTGGTCGGCCTGGGAGGCAGGTACGGTAAAGTTTATGTATGGTTTTAGGATAGAAGGCCGAAACGTAGCTCGGTTAATTTGAATCGCTCATGAGCTTCTCCGTCGTCGATAGTTTGTTATATGTGTGGCTCAAAAGCTTCATGTTTACACCTCTAAGGTAGGCAAAAAACGTGCCTCAGGTGGGGCCGTGCGTCAAGTGGTAAGTGCTGTAGCAGCCGAAGCTTGCATGACTAAGGAGCACTTAACACAGTTAGGCCTAGTCGTTACACTGTCTTCGCCATGGCACATAAACCAGCGATATTCCGCGATGCCCCCTCACCCGTCATCACCTCTTCTCCGTCGTTGATTCCCCAGAGGGGGATTCAGCCTTGACAGCATCAACCCACCCTCCACGCTCGATTCGCCCCATCTCCATCGTTCTAAACCCCAGATCATCCCAAGAGATCACGCCCCACTCATACCGGGAAGCCGGAGGCAGCATGGGGCCCCAGTCTGCCAATCCATCTTTGGAGGTGCCCACTCGGCCCCAGTCAGCGGAATCCAGCCGAAAGACACGACCAGCACCCCGGGGCACCGCATCTTACCAGCGAAGGCGCGCCGTCAAAGCATGTCAAGTCTGTCGAGCTAGGCGAACCAAGTGCGACAACCTGAAGCCGTCATGCTCCTTTTGCCTCAAGGTCGGAGCCACATGCATCCAGTCGCCCGTCGACCTGTCAAGTTTCGACCCGGCAAGCCTCAAGATCCTGGAGTGGCTCGATGACTTGGAAGATCTCATGAGGTCGACATCGTTAAGTTCCGGCGAGGCGTCTAACAAGACAAGAGTTGTTCAGATCTCAGGGCCTCGGTTCGATGCCGCGCCTTCGGAACCAACTGCCCTGAGCATGGTCCTGCCTCCGAGCATGGAGGAGATCATGTCGTGGGCATGCTTCCAGGGCCTGATTGCAGACGATCCAGACTCGTCAGACATCTCGCCATGCCAGCAGAGCCATGTCGGTATATCCGCACAATCGCCGGTTTCCGCTCTCGGAGCCGTCGACCTGGAGCCGCTCCGCGTCAGGCACCTCCTCGACAACTTCTTCAACTATGTTCACGTCAAGAACCCGATTCTTGACGAGTCTGCTACCCGGAAAGTGGTTGATTCGACTGTCCTGAACGGCGTCGACTGGTCTCCAGAGTCATGCCTGTCTCTCCTGATTTGTGCATTAGGATCCATCGCAACGCCTTTTGAGCCGAGCCACGCCACGATGCCGGGGACCGCCGCTTACACCAGCGCCCAGTCCTTCTTCCAAGCGGCGCAGAAGCGGATTGGCACTCTTCTGTCTTCGAACGACATCATTAGCCCCCAGTGTCTCTTCCTGTCGGGAGTGTTCATGATGTGCAACTTTCAGCCCAGGAAAGCGTGGAGATACTTCATTCAATCCCTTGCTCACTGCCAGCAACTGAGCTTCCTGTCCCCGAGAGCTCAGCAACTATATTGCGAAGATGCTCAAGACCACCCATTTGACTCCCTTCACCAGGCTGTTTACTGGTCTGCATGGAAGTCTGAGAGAGAGTTGCGAGAACACATCCACTTGCCCGATTTCTCCCCCAATGATCACGGAGCCAACATCTACCCAACATTTTTCCCAACGCCTCCGGCGCCAAGAGCCGACGGCGGTGTGCCGATGAACGCTGATAGCGAGCGAGAGCAAACGTCATGGTACTTCTACCTAGCCGAGATCTCGCTCAGGCGGCTGGCCGCCCGCATTGGGGATGAGATGGAGGGACTTCAAAAGACGCACATATCACGACAGACCTTCCTGCAAGCAGCGGCATCGGCAGTGTCTTTATATGAGGCTCAGGCACAGGAGTGGATCGCCTCGCTACCACCCGTCTTGTCGTTTGACGCCCCAGTCGAGGAGGACGACGTATGCCGGTTTGTACTCAGGGGTCATGCCATCAACCTCTTTGAGATGATCTACTGGCCCTTTTTGTCCGCATATCTCGATGACTCGGGTCTGGATCCCTTTTTACTGAGCCTTTATGCGGATTTGGCTCAGAGAGCTCTTGCCCACCACCACCTCAGGCTGATAGTCAACAAACCGGGGTTTCAGCACAGACACCACGGCACTCACCCACTCATGAGTTCTTGCTCTAGGAGCGCCTTGATATTGGGGGCGGCGGCGATTAGCAACCGACGCCCACTCGACGCGGTACAGCCCAGGGTTGGCAGACCACTGACTATGCCTCCAGGCTGGAGTGAGGCAGTTAATGACGTAATTGGCCTTCTGGATTTTTGGAGCAACGACACTAAAGATTTTGATAAGATACGACACCTATTACACCAGGTCTTGTCTAACGCTGTGTCTTAGGTCTAAAGAAGGGCCGTATGTACGATAGGAATCGGAGGCCTCGTATCGTACGCAATCACGAATCCTCCATCCCCGCGCTTCTTAGGCTAAATACATTGGGAAAACAGAAGGCGGTTCATACTTCGAGAGCCGCGTGGGTTGATGAGGCTCAACATGGCAGATTATCCCTGAAGTCCGGGTTGACGGAGCTGTCCATATGTTCACGCACCCTCAGATTTTTCCGAGTCTGGAGGAAGCTGACAACTCCATGGGATCCAGGGAATCTGACTCGTGGAACTCGTTCAAAGCCAGTTGCGGGCATCGGATAGTGCCCAAGGCCACAGCCAATGTACGCTTTACGTTGCTTCAGCCGAACGACACCACGGAGTGTGGTGACCCAGTCGCGGGAGGTGGTAAACGAGCACCCCCATAAGGGCCCACACTGGACTCTGCCTAGGCTATGATAGGCTCCTTTGCTTAGCCACGTTCAGAGCAACAATTCCTCTTTAAAAGAAACTTATATTTTCTTTACTCTACTGTTAATTTTCTTCAAATTCTTGTAAAGAAAACCTATCTAATTTTACTGCTCTTTAAAAGCGCGCCTTTAAATTATAAAGAAATGCCTTCAAATATCAAGAAGTTGCTTTAAAACGATGCTTATTTAGCATTAAAATGGGTGAGTTTACGGGGGTGCTCTTTACCGCCTCACCTCCACTGCTTCGCGGAGTATCGCTCTTAAGAGCGAACTAGAGCGGGCGTGGGAGATGATCTTCAAACTCTCGTAACCGAGCACAGGAGAGAACGTGGTTGAACGTTAGAATTTCTAAGCCCCATGACCTCCTCATACAGAGCTCTCTAGGTATAAAGCATTACCCTCCGCTGACCGAGCTCGGTTAGAATTCCTTCATCAAGGACACCACAGCCTAGCCTGAATCTTCCATTGTGCATCATGCCGTCTGTGACTGAGACCATCACTGCCAAGGCGGCATCCTCCTACCTGTCACTCCAGAATGGCGATGTCAACCCGCCGTGCAGCATGCTCCGCGTGAGCGGCACCAAGATCGTCAACACTGCCGGCCAGCAAGTCGTTCTCAAGGGCGCCGGCTTGGGCGGTATGCTCAACATGGAGAACTTCATCACGGGTTACTCGGGCCACGAGTTCGAGCACCGCGCCGCCCTCGCGGAGGTCCTCGGCCAGGAACAGGCCGACTTCTTTTTTGACCGCCTCATCCACCACTTCTTTACAGAAGCCGACGCTGCGCTCTTCGCGTCGCTCGGTTTCAATTGCCTGCGCGTGCCCTTCAACTACAGGCATTTCATGGACGATGACAACCCGGACGTGATCAAACAGTCTGGTTTCGAGCTTCTCGACCGCATCGTCAACATTTGCGCCAAGTACAACATTTACGTCGTCCTCGACCTCCACGCCGTCCCGGGAGGCCAAAACCAGGACTGGCACAGCGACTCCGGCCTCAACCGCGCCCTGTTCTGGGAGTTCCGCGATTTCCAGGATCGCGCCATCCAGCTATGGGAGGCCCTTGCCTCTCACTACGCCAGCAACCCCGTCATCGCCGGGTACAATCCCCTGAACGAACCCGCAGACCCCAAGCACACTCGTCTCCTCGCGTGGTACGACCGCGCGGAGAATGCCATCCGCGCCAAAGACCCTGACCACATGCTCTTCCTGGACGGCAACACCTACGCCATGGACTTTAGAGCGTTCCCCGTCGACAAGACCCTCCCCAACACTGTCTACAGTTGCCATGATTACAGCATGATGGGCTTCCCGCTCCCGGAGCAGTACGAGGGCACTGAAGAGCAGAAGACCAAGCTGCGCGCAAGCTTCAAGCGCAAGGTTGACTACATGCAGAAGGCGGGCGTGCCTATCCGGAACGGCGAGTGGGGTCCCGTGTACCAGGACCCCAGGACAGATACGAACGCGGCGGCGACGAACGAGAAGCGCTTCTCACTGTTGAAGGAACAGCTCCAGATCTACCGCGAGTTTGGCGACGTCTCTTGGAGCATCTGGCTGTACAAGGACATCGGCTATCAGGGCATGGTGTATGTCAATCCCGACAGCCCTTACATGAAGCTCATTCGCCCGTTCGTCGAGAAGAAGCAGCGCTTGGGTCTTGATTTCTGGGGCGTGGTGGACAAGAGCGAAATCGACAACGTTGTGTACAAGCCTTTCATCGAGAAGCTAAAGGAGTCGATTCCTTCGCACCTGCTGAAGAGGAAGTACCCCAAGATATGGACGTTTGACCGTCAGGTTGAGAGGGTGGTGAGGGAGATACTCATGAGCGAATACCACGCGTGGGAAATGGCTGAGCTGTTTGCTGGGAAGACGAAGGAGGAGCTCGAGGAGCTGGCAGCTAGCTTTGCTTTGGAAAACTGCGTGACCAGGGACCAGTTGAACAAAATTTTGACGGAGGACGCTGAAATTTCGAGGGCGAAGACGCAATAACGTTAGGCATAAGGACTCGGACCCAGGTCAGGGCGAGGGACGTTGGTTGAAGTTCATCGACTCATGTGTACATATTCAGGGAATAGGGTACCCGTCATACAACTAGATCTCAATGGCATCCTTGACAAGCATTGGTCATGTCACCTGGGTTTAATGAGGCTAAAAGGCCGGTCTTACGCGGAGAAGCTAGGTAACTTCGTTCAGAATCTCGGCGTGAGAAATTTACGGTCTAACAAGTCCGCGTGTCAATATGGCACGCAGATAAAGGCGCAAATTGATAAGATTGCTGTTAGTGATGATAATGTTTCCGCAGCTAGCACCCATGGCTTCGAATCTGTCTATATTCCATACTTCCCTATATCTCGGTTACTCGAACTGTTCCGGACCAAACTTTCCTGTCAAAGCGATTGTCAGCAGGTTATTCTCTACGATCTCGTCCTTTCTCACAATCAGCTCATCCACATCCCAATTGGCCGATATGATCCGCCCATGTAAGAATTTGGCTGCCTCCCCATCGCCCAGACGATCATACCACCAACTAGCTCTAGCATGTCGAACTTGAACCTCTTCCAGGCGTCGAGTACCATAGCGGTCTCTACGGAGCCAGGATGTACCGATATGGTTGTGACGTTCGGATATCCGGTGGCAATGTCGTTGATGAGTTTTTGCACTGCCAGCTTGCTACTGCTATACGCATTTTGCTGCGGGGTGGGCATCTAAGCAGCGGTGGTCATTACGTGGACAATATTGGCGTGTGCGTCGGGTGGGAGGGATTTGAGGAAGGACAGTGCCACGAGAAAGGTGCCTTTGGTGTTGATTTCCTAGAGCCATATTAGTCCGATTTATGCTGCAAAGGGTGCATATATTTCATGAGAGAAAAGGTCCTTCAAGGAACGTTCAAGGCGTACAAAATGCCTCCACCATATACTGGGATCCGCGTCGCGGATATCAACGGGGCTGCGGTCTAACGCCACAGCAGCATTATGGATCAGGATATCTGCGTGGCCGAACTTCCCTTCCACCAGTTTGAAAAGCGTGATTACCGAGCCTTGATCGCTAATATCAGTTGGCACAGCAAGAGTCTGTACGTTAGGGTTGATCTTATGAACAGTCTCTTCGACCGCCCTCAGCTTCTCGGCATTCATGGCGACAAGCACGACGCCTTTCGCGCCGGCCCTGGCGACCGCAGGTACGAGAGCTTGTTTTCATGTCGTTATCTAACCTGTAGTCAAAGGTACTGAAGCTTGAGGCAGGAGCGGGTTACCCGCGCGCCGATACCACGGCTTGCGCCGGTGATAATAGCAACCCTTCCAGCCAGCGATAGCTCGGGTTTGGCGGGGTCAACAGAAGGATACGCATCCTGGTGGACCAGCTTGGTAAACTGGATGCTGTTTCCCTATTAGGTCTTTCCTTCGTTCAGTGCTTACATGCATCGTTGTGCGCTTACAATCTCAAGGGGAAATCAGGAGGAAGTGTGGCAGGATCCATCCCGACTATATCGATGTCTAGCGCTCTCGTGGGCTGTAAAGTCGCAGTGAAAGGAGGGTAGAGGGGGCGTTGAGTTGCGGCAGAACGATCTCGTGGCTTGGACGACCACTTGCTATGACCCTGATAGACCTCGACAAAGGGAATAGATGCTTTTGTAGCGCTGCCTCCTACGTTGCTAATGCTGCTCGAATCTTTATTCTATAAATACAATCCATTATGCATTTATCATAGTGGCCTACTCCCTTGTCGACATCATTTGTCATTATGCATCTCCGCGAATAACTAGTTAAGGTGGCTATTGCTTGACAGGGATTGAATCCACACACCTGATCCGGGCCTGCGAGCTTCATCTCCTCGACATCACAACCCACCCTCTCCTCCACGCAACATGTTTCCCGGAAGTTGCGGGAAAGAGGCGATCCATATCCAAAAGGGCAGTTTCGCCGCGGGGGCTGGCGAGTTGTCAAACGTAAAGGAGCACCCCTATAAGTAATATAGAGCAACCTGATACGAGTTAGGCAGATTTCAGGGTTGCAGCTGTACACTGCAGAAGCTCGGCATTCCAATCACGGTAATTAGGCAGCATAGAGTTCTCAAACGCACTGCCATCATAGAGTCAGGCGTGCGCATCTATAATCAACAAATTGGATTGATAAGCGAAGTAACATCAGATTCCTGAACTCCAAGATTGATAATCCCTTACAGAGGATTACCAAGGCGAGAAGTTCACCGAAATCCACGTTGAACCCACATCCTTTGTCCAGTTAGGATAAGAGCGATATTCCGCCTTTGATCTTGGCGCGCGCCGTGACATGACCAAGCAGCTTTATAATAGCAGTAAAGCACACACCCACCGATACATGAAGAGAGGCTTCCTATATAAGTCATGGTTAAAGAACCGAGTAGCTAAAATTCTGGAGAAGGTCAGGATCGACCACTTGGAGCCCGGACTTAGGAAGATTAGACACAGTCGACCAAGGCATTTCTGCCTACTCTCTGACTCTAAATCATCACGATGACGGGCACTTCAGCTTTCAAGTACGAAAGGCTGGACAGGAATGATTGTGTTAGCATTCTGAACGTTCTTGTTGGGCACTGATACTCATAGGCCTAGGCTCTCCTCATCATCGACATGCAAGTCGGCCTTTATAACTCTGTCCGAGACTTCGAGCAAATCTACTTCCGCCAGAACCTCTTGGCTCATGCGTACCTTGCCAAAGCGTTCGAGCTCCCGGTTGTTATGACCACCTCTACTGAAATTGGTACGTGACCTACGGTGGACCCAGAGTTGCTATCAAGCAAGTCAAGCAAGTTGAGGCCACCAACTTGACATGCTTGACAAAATCGAGCTCTCTGACTTGCTTGACTTGCTTGATGAGGGGATTTGGGTCGACTTGCTTGACAACTTGCTTGACAACTTGATAGATTACATAAGCCTAGTCCAGATCGCTGAGTTGCTCCATAAGCTCGTCAATCTCCTCTATCGTGAGATCTTGGCATGGTGTTGGTGTACGGCCTAGTGTAGGAAGTCGTCAGCTGCGTCAATAAGTAATAAATCC